>JAOEHY010035244.1:0-28423 GCA_025447955.1 Psilopsiagon aurifrons | reverse complement strand
CCAGTGCCTCACCACCCTTACAGGAAAGAATTTCTTCCTCATATCCAATCTAAACTTCCCCTGTTTGAGTTTGAACCCGTTACTCCTTGTCCTCTCACTAAAGTCCCTAATGAAGAGTCCCTCCCCAGCATCCCAATAGATCCCCTTCAGATACTGGAATGCTGCTGTGAGGTCTCCATGAAGCCTTCTCTTCTCCAGGCTGAACAGCCACAACTTTCTCATCCTATCTTCATACCGGAGGTGCTCCAGTCCCCTGATTATCCTCGTGGCCCTCCTCTGGGCTTGTTCCAACAGTTCCATGTCCTTTTTATGTTGAGGATACCAGAACTGCACATAATACTCCAAGTGAGGTCTCACGAGAGCAGAGTAGAGGTGCAGGATCACCTCCTTTGACCTGCTGGCCACGTTCCTTTTGATGCAGCCCAGGATATGGTTGGCTTTCTGGGCTGCAATCACGCACTGCTGGCTCATGTTCATTTTCTCATCGACCAAGAGTCGATGGAAGAGGTGAAGGGAAGCATGGCGCCAGGACAGCAGATGGGAGACCTGACAGGACAGAGACAGGTCCTGTCCTCCCTGGACACCCCACATTCAAGAAATCCCAACCTGCAAAGCAGCCCCTTGCTCAATAGGGGCTTCTCAGCCACTCTATCTCAGCTACATGTCGATCGCCACCTATAGCAGTTGGTTAATCTGTTACATATTAGTGAGTGAGCTTCTGTCTGTCTACTGATCTGTACTCATGTGTCTCACTGCTGATTAGAGGGAATGCTGAAGTTTAAAAGAGGTTCCATCAAAGCAAAAATTTCTGGTTTTATAAAAACTAGTTTTTTGGAAAAATCTGCTTTAGTATTCATCACTATAAATGTGAACTCTAGGTTATTGTAAGACACTCATACACAGGACTGTGTGCATGCCCAGAAGGAAGTTTGTCCATGTGTGTATTTGTGCATGCAAAGACAGATTGCTGCACACCCACCAAAGTGCAGGAGTGTGTGAGTGCACTGTCCCTGGGGAATTCATGCAGTGCTTGGTTTGCTTAAAGCACAGGAAGATTGTTCCTTGCTGCAGGCCTCTGATGGCTGAGGACAGCAGCAGCTCCTATGTTTGTCAGCCTAGCTCCAGATTTAGATGTTCCTTCAAATTGTGTGGTACAAATGTGGGTTTTTTTTGCCTTTTATTATTCACAGGAGATTTAACACAATAGTAAACTAACAAGAAGAGGAAGCTGAGAGGAAGAGTTTAATTCCTGTTTGTGATTCATAGACCTTCTGCTCTCTTCATTTTCTTTTATTTTGAAATCTGAGACTTCACCATGCAGTTACATGAAATAAAAGTATGAAATCAGCCCCAAAAGTTCTGCTTAACTCCTGCCTTTCTGAAATCTGCTGTATCTCTGTGAGAAGAATGTATAGAAGAATGAGATGGAAGGTAAAATTCTGATCCTTTCAAAGGTGCACTGCTTTTTCCTGTGAAAATTACTCTTTCAACCCAATTTGATCTACAGTACTTTTTTAAAACATCTACTTTCCCGAATGATTTAAAAATCATTTGAATCTTGTATGAAATAGTAAGGCTTATGCACAGGTTTCACTGTGTTGCATTTTGTAGCTTAGATGCTAAATCAGCATTTGCTTTGATTTTATGCTATCCATTGCTGGCTGTTGCCTGCAGTCTTGCACCAGCTTTGCATAACACCAGAAGAACAAGCTATTTCAAGAAAATATCACTCTCTTTCCCAAATTCCATTTGTTTTCCTCATGTGCCTAAAGGCCAGAAGGCAAAGCAGCTGGTGTCATTCTAGTATGCACGAGGAAAAGCTCTGGCTGTGAAGTCTGAATCCCTTTTGGAGCATAGAACTATAGAATCATTTAGGTTGGAAAGGACCCTTAGATTGTCAAGGGTCCTTTCTGTAAAGTCCATAGCCATAAACCTAACATTACCAAGTCCACCATGTCCTGAAGTGCCACATCTATGTGTTTTTTAAATATCTCTAGGGATAGTGACTCAACCATTTCCCTGGACAGTCTCTTCTAATGCTTGACAACCCTTTCAGTGAGGAAATTTTTCCCAATATCCAGTCTAAACCTCCCTGGTGCAATTTAAGACTGATGATGAAATGCAGTCCTCAACATATGGAGTTCAGAAAAAAATGGTAACTAAAAATATATTCACTCCTTTATGCTTCAAGATTGTTTACACGCTTTCAGGTTTCCCCCCTGAATACAGCAAGTGAATCTTTTGCCATTAAAGAGCAGGTCCATTTTAGCTGTTATTTTAAGCCTACCTTCTTCTTAGCTTCAGGGATTTGTAAGGGTGTGGCTACCTTTCAGCGTGTGATAACTAGGTGATTAGCAAATGTGCAAGCTGTGACCCTACTCCACAAATGAGGCATGGTTGAACTTCTGAGTGTTGACCCTGGACTCTGCAGAGCTGTGATATGTGTAATGCAAGGGAAAAAATGCGTTTAGTAGGAGATTACCTATTTTAAGCAGTCTACTATCTATCCTATAAACATGATTAATCCCAAATTATTCTTATCTGTGGTGTAAAGAAGCCCTGTGGGTTAATGAAGGCTGAGAAACTGGGGGGTGGAGGAAGGGAAAAAAAAAAAGCAAAAGTAGCTGATAGTAAGCAGAACTGTGGTGCTCATTTGGAAGTCCTTAGGAAGATGAGTAGCCTTTACCATAGATTTTCCCCTGAAATTTATTATTAGCATAGTGCATCTTGGCCAAGTGAAAATACTGCATGTACCTGTATATGGTGGGAGGAAAGAAACAGTTTTACTTTCACAGAAGGCAGCAGCCTTTCAGCAGGATCACAGTTTTGCTCTGGCTTGCCCAGATCATCTCTATTGCCATGAAAAGCTGTGTGCTATATGCCCTGTTTAATATAATCTCTTTTTGGAAGTCCTTTTCCCCTTTGCATAGTCAAATAAAAGCTGGCTGCATTTTGGATCCATCTCTTTTTTTTTTTTTTGGACAGTCCCGCCTTCATCAATACATCATCAAGGGCTCTCATTTAGATGATGCATTGTGCTAATCTCTATGGATATACAATTACTTCAGTGACATATTGCTAAGAAAGCTCTGCCAACTGGCAGAGATGGCTTCTGTGATTCTCAGTAACTGTTACACATTATTTAAGGGCAATTAATTATTTTTTGAAAGCCAGAGTACTCATTTTAAAGAGGAAAAAAGCATATAACCACATGCACAGCTAAGCTGCTGAAAGCTAATCCAGCCGGTTATGCTTATAGTTTTAAATGACTGATGGAAAATTTCTGTGTTCATTTTCACAAGTGAACAAGCATCTTTTGTGGCAACTGCTGGTTAACAGGCTCTTTTCTCCATATGAAGTGGATCCAATTATATGCTCTAGGCCATCCCAAGAGAATCACAGAAGTAGGTAGCTCAAAGCAGGACTATTTTAATAACGGAGAGACATAGGACTGCTGAGAGAATGCAATCTTTGCTATACTTAACTGAAAGGAGTTTGCCTTTCTTTCTGTTCTCAAAATAACAGTTGTAGTGTTAGCAAAGAAATATACAGTGAGTTTAATTTTAGGGATGATCATTCTTTATTTTCCCTTCTCTCTTTTCACTCTTTGTTGAATTTTATTTAATAAGTACTAACATATGCAAAAGGCATATTCTTGTTTTATCCAAAGCCCTGTGAAAAAAGTAATGTTCTTCTCACTGACTTTGTTGACCTTTGGATCAAACTGCTAGTGCTGTTTCTATGACAGTTTAGACAATAAAGTCAAAGATCTTGCAGACAAAACTAAGTTTTCTTGACATTTATAAAAAGTGACAAATTATCTTTAAAAATCTCTGGAGAAAAAGCTGCACATTATGAAAGCATTTCTCAGTGTTCTATTTTTTTTTTTTTATTACATTTTAGAGGTGTAGTTTTGTCATCCTGGAGATCTGTGCTCCCCGCTTGAATGCAGTTTACAGTATTAAATAAAACTGTTATTTAATAATTATTTCTCCCATGATTCTTCTCTGCCCTGTCATTGTTGGCTCCACCACTGTCTTCCAACCAATGCACTTTTTCCAGCTAGTGGACAGAATGTTTGCCAAAGGCATCTGGGAAAACGCAATAAAGCAATTGTTTATAATGGATTATAATTTGCTTCTCTGTAGTTTTCTAACTCCTTCTCTATTAATAGCCTGACTAAAGTTTTCTTACCTATCTTCCATACCACCTGTGAAATTTTCCCTTTTGTCAGCCTTATTATAAACACTTCTTCAGTCAGCTAAGTTTTGGTCATATTTTGTAGTGTTCTACCTTTGACTTCCTTAGGTGTATCTTGCCTGACTTAAAACTTATAAAGAAAGTATTTACCTATTCTGTACTACATCAGCCACAGCATCTCTTAATTGGCTTCACCCTTTTGATCTTATTTTTTTTTCTTTAGTGATCCAGAGGAAATCTTTTGCTCAGTGCAGGGCAATGGACAGTTCAGCAGGATAAGCAACTTGAGTGACTTCTTTGGATCAAGGATTCAACACTAAGCTCTTTTGCAGTCAGAGTTCATACATGGTTGCCTGCTAATTGATAGAAAAAGAAAAGCGCTGGGAATACCTATGTCAATAAATGCAAAAGTATTTCTGCTGGAAGTGTCAAAACATTCTCTCTAATATAGCTAGCGGTTGGTACCTACCTTTTTTGTCAAAACTTGTCATGTTTCACTTCTGTTTCTGACTGGCATATCTGTCTGATTTCTAATGGCCTCTTCTGAAATCTCATGTATTTCTAAACTCCTGGTCACTTTCGAGGACTAATTGTATTAGTCAGGTGGGTAATTTCTGGTCCCTGATTAGGGAGCTATAACTTCACCTAGACAGGAGTATGAACCGTACAATTTTTTCTAGCATAGAGATTCCAAACTGGCATATTTACATGGGTACTTGTGGATGTCTTCAACTTGAATATTTGTGTAAATTCATTTCCATGCAGAACTGAAGCATTTCATGAGAATCTGAACTATATGTTTGGTCTGATTTTTTTTCAACATGTTTCCTTTTCTGTCCTAAATCTTACAGATAATACAGTTATCTGATGGTCTTCTTCAGGTTTTTCTTAATTTTTCTTCTTTTTTTTTTCTTTTGTCTGAAAGGGGGACTTTTTACTTTTCATGATTCAGTGTTCATTTATTCCAGTATGTTTTTGCTGACACTCTGCAGGTCACTTTATAGCCTACTGTGCCAATAATTAACTTTGGTCTCTTTTTCTCTTCCTAAAGCCACTGTTTCCTCCAAATTGATAACACTATCCAGTGTAGTTTAAAGCCAAATTATTTCTGCTAGTAACACTTTATACTTTCCTGATGATATGCTCAATATCATTGTTGTGTCCTTCACATTAATGACTAATGATTTGCCTTTTCACTCTTATGCTCTCTTTCTCTCTTTGGATCTCTTTATAGGTTGGGGTGGTTCAGATTTTGTTAAACAAGCAAACCTTAATGTTCATCTTAGTTTTCTGTGTGAAATTAATAGAAACTGTCATAGTTCTTAGCAACACACTTCACTGGGGTTATATATAGAACTTCCAGTCCCATTAGGAAGTGATTAAATATCAATGTGAAAACAGGGTACATTGATCAACAGGTGAAGAAGCCCCAGGGTGCCTTTCTCACAGATTATCAAAGAACAGTCTAGAAGTTAAAATATATTGTCTCATGTGGCTTTCTGTGTTTGTTTTTATTCTACAGTCTAGCATGAAGCCACTTCACCTCCTCCCTTCTTTACCAGGGGCAACAAATTAAAAAAAATTGAAAGCTGCTGAATACTGTGCATTTTCACAGTAGGTCAGGTGTTCAGCACAGGTGTTTCTGAAATAGCATCACATTGGTCAAGGATATTTTGCTTGATGGCACTGCAATTTGCATTTCTATCCATGTGAAGTAGGAGCCTTCCGTATGTAACAGGCTGGAATTTAAGTTTACAAAAATTATTGTTAGCTCAAGAATAGAAAGGGTGGGTTTGGGTCTCATTCACAAAGAAGAGCTTCAGCTGGTGAAGCTGTCAGAGATCTGGCAGACCCAATAATACTGTGTGTCTGAAAATTCACCCTGTTGAATACATCTCTTTTAGGCTCTGGATATCAGTCACACTGAATTGTTGATTTCTTTTAATTCTTCCTAAACTTTTGTCAAACTCTTTCAGTCAAGGATGGGTTGACAAACTATTCTTTTTTTTCTCTTCAGTATTTACTGAACACTTTGTAACGATATCACATTTTCTTGTATTTCTATTCAAATTTTCAAAATTTTTAAAAGGAGAAAGAATCTGTGTTGTATAACAAATACAGTAGTTGTGGTACAAATAATTACTTGTGCTAAACCTCATGATACTTTTGAATTAAAGGAACATTTTTACACAGCTGTCAGGAAATTTGCACAAGACTACAATATAATTCTGTACAACACAGAAAACTATGAATAACAACTCCAGAAATAACAGCAATCAGACCTCAGTGCTTTAATTTCTGAGTGTATTTGCACGTTAATTTTGTATTTGTGTAGTCAAGGGTGGATGCTTTCATTTTCATTCATGTCTTCATTTCTAATGTCAGCATTATATTCTTATTTTCATTATTATTATTATTTTTGTTATTTTCTTTTATATTATCCTAGAACCGCAAAGCCTAACAGTAAACAAGGCTTTCTTATGCAAACTGCTTTGCTAACATATAAAAAAGAGACAGTAGCTATCCTGAATATGTTATAGGATGCAAAGAAAGGAGCATAGATTAAGGCTGGGAAAGCATATGACTAAAATGAATAAGTTTTGTGTAATGGTTAGTATGTCAGATAATAAGGCACCATACTGTACATGTGCGCTTAGAGTCTAACAGAAAATAGGAAAAAATAGAACCTCATTTTTCTTTGCCAGCGATGTGATAGGGCAGGATGTTTGATGTTTCACCAGTAGCTCTAGCTGCAAAGGAATTCAGATACAGTGGACTAGTCCCACATATCTTCCTGCATATATAGGAAAATGTAAGCCTATTGCCTTTTAATTCAGAAGTGAAGGGTTTAAGAAGATCTCATGACTTTAGAGTGCTACCAGGATGCCCAGTGCAACCTTGGCCAAGAGGTTCAAAAGCAACTTTAAGGGAACCAGCAGAAATAAAATATACATAAAGGACTTTTACCTATCAGGTAGGTAATAGTCTCTCAAATAAACCTTAGGTGGCTTTAATTTTTTTCCAAATTACCATTAATTGTCTTGGCAGAGTATTGGACCCAATACAGCCATGATATGATTTGCCTGGGTCTATAGTGATGTGTTCAAACAGGTGATGTTATCCTTTGGAGTACAGATCCTGCAATATGTAAGTCATAGTCAAGAATTTCAAGTCTGTTTGCTTGCCTTTGGCACAGAATCTAATGCAGAACCTGCTGCTTTGGTGTTTTTATTTTTTCATTCTTCATGCACAAGAATGAATTTTAAAATTAACCTTTTGTTCATATTCCATAGTCCCTGCCACCACCTGTATTCTGCTTTGGATAATTTTAGATTTTCCTCTGCTTTTAGCATCCAGTCTGGCATTTGAGCCAAGACCTACTTTCTCTTTGTGATACTGTCATGCCCTTGATGGGCCTTGTGCCCATCTCTTTTGTGAAAAGCAAGCAATAATAAAAATCACATTCAGAATGAGATCCTTATGTAGGGGTGTTCTGTTGAATGTTATCTCATATTTCAGCAGCTTTGCTGGCTCCAGCATTTGGAGATAGTTGCATTCCCCACTGGCTGGGATGATCACTTTTTTAAGTATTCTTGTAAGTTTGTCCTTCAATATGTGCTTAACCAGTTCTTTCAGACTCACTTTAAAAGAATGAGTTTGGCAGACAAGGTACAGGGAGCACAGCAATGCTCTTATGAGTGGATAAACACTGTTCAGTTACATTTTAATGAGGTATCTTTGTTTTCTCAAACACAGGGAAGATGCCAAACATGGTACATTTTGAAGAATGCTGTGAGATTTACACCATCTTTTCATAGAACTTAAACTTGCTCATTTTCATATTTCAATGTTGATTCAAAATCCATTTCTTTTTTCCTACCTACTTGATGAAACATCGCCCTTTTAGCTGACACAGCCCTGGGCAGCTAAGGTTAAAAAATATGTTTTGGAAAGAAAAGCCTTACAGAATAAATGAAAGCGAGAAATAACAAATTCATTTAGTTATTGCAGCTTCAGAGAAAAACAGTGCAACTGTTTTGTAGGTATTGACGTTATTAAGGTCACTTGCTATGTAGCACGTGAGGATAGGTCTGATTCTCACACCGAGGTTATTAAGAGGTAATGTTTATTTTGATACTTTAATGCTTATATTGATATTGCACAGATTACGTTTCTGTGGGGAAGTTGAAGACTATCTAATGTACTCATAGCTAATATACAGTGTACCGCAGCCCCTGCTCTGACCATGGAATTACTTTGTTTGCATAGAAATACCGTCTTACAGCAAGTCCTGAGTGTTGACACAGCCTTATTGATGAGGCAAGGCTTTCAATTTCCCAGCAATTGTGAACCAGAGCCTGGGCGGGGAGGCAGTCACAGTGGCAAGAGCATGATTTTTCCAGTCTTGCTAGGTACCTACGCAAGGGGAGCATGTTTATGTGACTCCATTGCCCTGGAGAGGTAGGGGTAATGCCTTTATTTTTGCAGACAGCATTTTGTAGGTTACAAATGGCCTGAGGAGTTTTAAAACCAAGTGTAGTTAAGTATGTTTTAACTACTAGAGCTGTAGGGTTACACAGAACAGTCCCTGTGGATAGGTGGAGGTCACTAGTGTCCATGGGAGGGGTTCCTACATATATCCAAGGAATAGCAGAGAACTGTCCTCAATGAACTGTGAAAGCAAATATCCCCTGACATCATTTTAAATTATAAAAGGAACAACAAAATCTTTTGCTCCTCAGATGTCTTCTTGGGTGTCCTGGTTTCAGATGGGATTTTAGTTGAAATCAAAACCACCCACGGAAATAAGTAGTAGTCTAGACAACAGGTGCACAGTGCTACAAAAAATGGTCAGTATCTGATGAAGAGAGAGGTGACCAGGACATAAACTGACCCCTGACTATGCTAGAACAGTGCCTGTTACTTCAAAATCATTAAAGCCCACAACCCTCTTGGTGCAGCTCTGGAAATCTTTAACCTCATTTGACTGTTTCTTTCTTATTGACTCTCTGTAGAAGTTTTGCTAATCATGAAACTATGATAAAATTCAGTGAAAGGATATAAAAGGCATTTACTTACACATAATTTTACTGTTCACCTTCCAACTTCCTCACCAGCTCAACCCTCTTTCCTCCCATTATAGCAGTCCCAGATGCAGAGTAGATACAAATATGTGTATTTTGTAACTTAAGTTTCTATCTAGTGGGATTTCAGTCTATCTGGAACATGTACAGTGTTTTTCTGCTGACAGAGTTCCAGGCAGGTCTGTGTCACACAGCAGAGGCGCCCAGCTAGCAGCTCATTTTGTTGGTAGTGCAAGTGTCCTTGAGCTGAAAAATGGGTAAGCGCATTTCAGGGAACACCCATTTACCTCTGTAAATTCAATATGTCTCCAGTGCCTGTATTTTTTTTGGTGTTAATAAGCTGATTATAAGGATACGAAGTCCTGATTCCGCATAGAAATTAAAGCTTTCTGTGAAAGTGAATTTTTGAAACTGCTGTCTTCAGGTGAATGAACTGCTTCAGGTTTTCCATTCCTTTAGGAACTTTCCATGCAATCTTGAAAAATGTTTTCTCATGAAGTCACTTGAAATAAAATAAAATCATGTGCAGTGATGAAAACACAGTAATACCCAATAGTTCAACATTGATATGTTCAAATGATTATGCTTAGTCCCATTTGGAAAGGGGAGTTTGGGGTGACAGATTCATTGCCTCTGGCTGACTTGTTTATGTACCTTCCCCAGTGGATTGTTCCAGATCAGGGCCTTGGTTAGAAGATACTGATCTGTGGGCTGTTTTTTTTTCTCAGTGAAAATCAGAGCATGATGGCTGCTGCATGCAAAACCGCTCTCTGAAACGGAATCAGAATGTTCAAGGGCACAGACCTCTATTTGGCATCTTGGAAGTATTTCTAGGTCCATTGATTTAAACATAGCCATGATCCCCTTTCAGCTTCAACCTAAATTTGTAAAAGTGTTACTGTAGTGCCTCACTGGGATTACATGGAGTCTTGTGGGTTTTAACTGTGTTTCATGATGTCCTTGATAAAGTTTGATTGCTGCTAGCTTTGCCAGGAACTCATCCAAAAATCCACCAAAACCAGTGAGCTTTATAATTATACCCCAAATTGCCTGAGTTGTCATCCTCTATATTTCCATTACTTCCTAGCAAAGTTAAAATGAGGAATATCACATTTCTGATTACAGCTTCTCTTATAGCCCTTTCTCAGAGTACTTTGGGTTCAGTCCTTCAAGTACAAAATATCATGTGCTTAAAACTCATTCAATTCTTAATCTTAGATGAAGTTAAGATTTCAATGTGTTCCCAGCAACCTTTAAAACAAAAGCATGATATAACTTGATAGTAGGATCTTTGTAAAGTTAAAAAGAAAAACAAAAAACAAAAACCAAACGACCCAACCAAAAAACCCAACTGGACCCAACTGGTATTGCCTTAATTTTTCTTTGGTTTCTCTTTTGGAGGGGTCTATTTTAGACCTGCTTCCCAAGAATTACATAGGTTTGCTTTTGAATTTCCTGATGAGTATTTCCTAACAACTGTTTCCCAACTGTATTCTTAAGCTGAAGCTTCATGTCCTCTTCCCAGACTCCTCTTTCTTTTGTTTATATGCATACATGGCATAGCCAATATCCTTAAGTTACTATAAGTAGAACAGTATACACTGACAAAAGTCTCTGTCTCCATCAGGGTACCAGCACAGAGTAAGAGAAAAGGATGCAAAGAGGATGATGAGAAAATCCTCAGATTCTGTGGCAGTGTAAATACTCTACAGTGTTCTGGTGCAGCAGTGGCAGGATGGAGTCAGAAGCTGCTAAACTGTGAAAAGAAAAGATGGCAATAGCAGGGCAGAGGCTGGACAAAGATGTTATTCACCAATTAAGTGGAGTAAGCTGAGAAAGTCTTTAATAAAAGATACTGAAGTGGTCCAAAATGCAGTGATTAAAAAGCAAGTTGGATCAGTGTTCAAACTTCCCTCTCTGTTGGTCTGATCAAGTTCCCTTTGAAGCCATGCCTGTATTTGCGCCGTAAGTTCTTGTTCCTGATGGAGAAAAACATCATTCCAGTAGTTCCTTTCAAGCCCAAACTGCCATACCTTGCTTTCAAAAAAATAGGGGAGTGACTAGTAAGCATTAAAAGGTTACAGAGCCATGGTAGTCTACCATTTATTTTTAGAGATCAAACTGAGGATAATGGTCCCATTGTGTAGTCATATAGCAAGCCCTGACCATTTTAATATTAAGCAAAGCTCATATGGAAGCTTTTTTTTTCCTCCCACAGATAGTGACTAAGGGAATTATATGAGGAAAAGTTAAAAAAATCCGTTCTGAGACTGAAGTCACCAGCCAGGTATGCCAACCTGTATGCGTCAGACTCTTCAGAATGCGCTGTACAAGGAAGCGCTGAGTCAAGTATCGCATGCTTCAGTGTGAGAAACTAGATACAGCTTACCCCTAAGAGCAGTTGGCAAGAACTTGCATGTTTGTTCTTAGCCTGTAAAAAGAAACTTTACATGTACGTACATTAGGTTTCTTCACCTCTTTCAAGATTGAGAGCAAAAACTAGTATCTGTGGTCTAGTGGCTGTGATCTTCCTTATCACTGTGTGACTTGGTTTAGGCATTTCAGAATGTTACAAAAATCATTCTAATGTTTAGAATATTATAAAAACATTCCTACATAGCACTTGTACAGAAATGTGCTTCTACAGAAGTATAGGCTTTCCTGTGAACTTTCTGTGGAAAAGTCAAGTATCATATGGTGAGCTACATACTGGAGTCTGCAAAAAGCAATTAATAGAAACTATCAAATTACTATGATTATTTTATACATATGGATGGATAAACATATTGAATATATTTTCTGAAAAGATTAGCACAATACCATCACAGATTACTTTCTGACTAGAAGGTAACACACAGAAGCTAGGCAGTGCATGTTCCTCTTCTGGAGTTTCATATGCGTGTCTTTATATGGTCACAGTGCAAACCATAGTTGAAAAAGGCAGAAAAGGACATTTGGAGTTTCTATTCAAAACAAATAGTTTTTGTGATTTTTTTTTTTTTCCTAAGGTCAGATAAAAAGTGAAAAAGACAATCACAGTGGGACATTCAAATTCACTCAAAAAGCATTTACCCCACGCCTGCTGTTCACTTTCCAGTTTCTTTGACTGAAAGGGTTCTTTTTTATTTATTTATTTAATTTTTTTTTTATTATGAAAAAGAGCAAATGGTCCTCTGGATGGTTTTGTTCTGCTAAATATTGATTCTCTTTCAAAACCTAAAAATAATTTTTTACCTATTCAGTATTAACCACAGGAGAAAACACCTGGCCAAACAAAAAAATAGTGTGCAATATGTCACATTAAAGTGAGATTTAAGTGAGGAAAGAGACACATTATTCTGAAAAATTAGATCGCTGTTATAGGCAGTTCATATCAGTCTTATTTATTATCACAGTCTGTTATTTTTCCTATACTACCATTACTAAAGTTTCAAAATACTTGTGCAGCTTGTAAAAATGCAGACATAGTAGTGCCTTAAATTATTTGTAAATCATTCCACTTTCCAATAGCTACAGTAGGTGACAGTTTAATCCCAGCTGGCAGTTAAACCCCACACTGCTGCTCACTTACTTCCCCCCAGTGCAATGGGGGAGAGAATCAGAAGAGTAAAAGTGAGAAAACCTGTTGGTTGAGAAAAAGACAGTTTAATAAGAAGGGCAAAAGCCCCACTCACAAGAAAGCAAACCAAGGAATTTATTCACCGCTCCCCTTGTTCAAGCAGGCATTCAGCCATCTCCAGGAGAGCAGGGCTCCATCATGCATAAAGTTTACTTAGGAAGACAAATGCCATCACTCCAAATGTCCCCCTTTTCCTACTCCTTCCCCCCGATTTACATGCTGAGCATGGTGTCATATGGTATGGGATATCCTTTGGATCGATTAGGATCAGCTGTCCTGGCTGTGTCCCCTCCCAGGGAGGGGATGGAACTATGTGTGCACATGCAGCCTGCTCACTGGCAGGGTGAGAGGCAGAAAAAACTTTACTCTGTGTAAGCACTGCTCAGCAGTAACTAAAACATCCCTGTGTGATTAATGCTGCTATCATTGCAAATCCAAAACTTAGCCCCATACCAGCTACTATGAAGAAAATTGGCACTATCCCGGCCAAAGCCAGTACAGTGTCAAAAAGAATATTTTAAATGAATATATTATTTGGGAGATGAAACACTTTTGGAAAAGAATAAAAAAATAATTTCTAAACTGAGTTCAAGCTACTTCACGACACAATTTCATATGGTTGTCATTTCTGCTTTTATTGCTCAGTGGATGGTGAGACATTTTGTGACAAGTTTTATCTTGCTGGAGGATTTCTTAAGAAAGCCTTTTACACAGTTCCATGAAATGTCAGTTATTTTGCAGTTAAACAAAGTTTCCAACGAGCTTCCTTAGGAAGCCTCCACCACTTCCCATTCATGTCCTCAAAACTTCAAAGATATGTTCAAATCATACCTTGAATATTCACTCAATTCATCTTTCCTTTTTTTCCCTCTATGATGTTTATAGAAAAGCAAATTTGGAAACACAAAATATGTAGTTAGAAGGACATGAGAGCTGAGGTACAAAACATCATCCAAAAAAGCACCTCGTGAGACACAACCCTGCCATATGCGCATGATTCTTTAGCAGGATGCATTAAGGAAGAATTTAAGCAGGTATGCTGTTGTGTGTAAACTCTAGAAAAAGATAAGCTATAATATGTGCTTTTATGTATTTGTTTTATAATTTTTCTCAGTCTGTGTCACAACATTAATGCTTTCTTAATGATGCTTTTGAGTGTGAGTTAGACTTTATTTTTTGTTCTGATAGTTAATAGCTTGACGGATTAAAGCTCACCTCCTGAGTAAATTATATTTGCAGTCTTTAGTTAATTTCGAATTGTTAGAAAATCTATGTTTGTGTTTCTCCCTAGTTACATTGCAGATTTGGTTACATTGCAGACTGCTAAATCCAAGTGTGCTATAGTACATTAGAAAATATAAACATTATTTTTATGGGAAAAAAATAACTCTGTTGATATCTGTTATTCTTTATAGCATTATTTATTTTTGGATGAACCACCTCTTAGTTTATATACTATTATTCATGTACAGAGTAACACCTGCTTCCCCATTATATCAGCTGCTCTTATCCTGCCAGTATCACTATGGAGTCCATGAGACTTTCTGCACATCAATTTTTTAACTTTTTTTCTTTGCTCTTAATTTAGAAATTGACTGAAGTGTTCTATTTTTTAAATCAAAACTTTTGAAAAAATATCCCCATGAAAAAAAGTAACACTAACAAAAAAATCAATATTTTTAGTTTTACTCTTGTCTTGGCTATTAGTAGTGATATTGCAAAAGTTGTGAGTATTTACACTGATGGAAAATCCTGTTATCTTCCAATTTATTTATTTCCACACCCACAGGGGTCTGGATCGAAAAGCTGCTTAAGGTGCTGTATTACACAGAGGAGAGGGGGGTAAAGTCCTTTTGACTATGTCCCACATGATCCTTTTGGAAGCATATATCTGGGACTTCATGAACTTGAAGGACTAATCAAGCTGTAAAAAGATAATACTTAGTAAGAATTTAGCTGGCTTTTGCATCCAGCCTGGCTTATAAGGGGCTGTGAATCCGTCAGGCTGGAAGTCATTATAAATGTGTATGTTTTCTGCTCTCATAAATTGTTATACCCCATAGTCTACTGAAATAACAGATGCCACTGAGAATAATCAAGCATAGCATCTTCTCATATTTTAATATAAACTAGCTTATCAGCTGATAAGAAAAAGGTGCATGTCATGTAATCAAGGCAAGTGAGATAAATATTAGCATATTAAATCACTTCTACCCATAAACATTATTCTAAGCCTTCAGCATCTCAAGGTGAGAATGTCCTTTGTAAATAGGAGCAAAGCTTTCTGTATATTAAAGAAAATTAACTTAGAAAGTAATTTTCTATGTTCTCTTTGCAATTATCTTTGATATTTTATTTTGAGTAAGAATTCTTGCTTTCAGAATTAGCTTTTTTTTACTACTCTGTCCTTGGATTCAAACACTCTATGACATTCCATTTGTTGCCATGGAAATGAGTGTAATGATAGATTCAACATTGTGCATTTTCTGGAAGAAACAGTACGGGGTGGAAGAGTTTTGGGGCAAAAAAGACAAATAATGAGCTTGAACTGGTTTCTTTTGGAATTAGTGATTGTCAGAATAATGGTTATTGACTAAAAAAAGAATGGGTTTAAATCTAACGTGCGCACAAGGTTTTGAATCAGTAAGAAAAACAAGACTTATTTATTTTGCCCCCATAAGAAAACTACATTTTGCAGCTTCGGGCACCTACGACAGTGGTCTATCTTGGAAGGAGACCTTTACCAGTTTTTGAAGAATTCTGTCCTGGAGGAGAGATGTGTCATCTCTACCTATTCATGAGCAGTGGGACTGTGTCAGCCAGCTGTTTTCCTGCCCAGCTGCTCTGCAGAGATTCAGAGTGATGATGGATGTGCCTTTTGTTGTATTTTGGGCATTTCACTAGAGGCACTAGCGAAATGTGTGTCGCTACAAAATTATGCCAGTCTGCTGCGTCTCTTTACATCTAGAGGTTGGAAAGATGCCACAGGCTTACAGCTGTGTCAGATGCGATGGTTGTGCAGGTCTCAACAGCTTCTTTGATGATGATTAGCTATTGCTGATTAGATGTTACTGAGTCGGCAGGCAGGCAGGAAATGTTCATGCTTTGTATTCTTTATATGATGAGTAACTGTTTATGACATGGAGTCTGTTGAAAACAGTCCCTAATGCTTGTACAAAAACTACTTCAGAAGAAATGTTAGCTGGCTGCTCTGGAGGTGTTGTGGCATAAGCCTAGCTGGTAACTCGGTACCATGTAGCTGCTCTCTCACTCTTCCCCCTTCCTCCCCTCCGCTCCTGGAAGGATGGGGAGGAGAATCAAAAGAATGCAACTCCCACAGGTTGAGGTGAGAACAGTCCAGTAACTAAGGTAGAACACAAACCACTTCTGCTGCCACCAATAATAATAATGGTAAGGGAAATAACAAGGGAAGAGAATACAACTGCTTTACCACCCACCGACCGATACCCAGCCCAACCTGAGCAGTGATCTAACCCTTCCGGGTAACTGCTGTCAGTTTATTTACTAGGCATGATGTGCTGTGGTATGGAATACCTCCTTGGTTAGTTTGGGTCAGGTGTCCTGTCTCTGCTTCCTCCCAGCTTCCCCTCCTCCCTGGCAGAGCATGCAACTCAGAAAGTCCTTGGTCAGACTAAACATTACTGAGCAGCAACTAAAAACATTGGTGTTATCAGCTCTGTTCTGAGGCCGAAAGTCAAATACACAGCACTGCCTCAGCTACTAAGAAGGAGAAAACCCAGGACAGATGGTTAGTGCCTTGAAGCCCAAGGAAACTGTCAGATTGTCCTGTTCAGTTGAGGGAAACTTGGTGTCTATATATTTTTCTCAGTCTTACCATATGAATACACAATGCCGCTGTAATTGCTGCCTTGGAATACTTTAAGGTCATATCACCTCCCTAGTCATCAGGCAGGAAGATGGGCTTTCTTGTAGCTGTAAAGACCATCACTTTTTCAATCACATAAGGATGTGTCCCTTCAGTAGTAAATAAGCAAGGGTTAACTAATAAGAAAGGTATATGCCAACATCTTCCCTCTGACTCTGCTCTTTGAGAATGTTACAGCTGGCCTTGGCTTGCTTTTCAGGAATGAAGTGAGATTGTTTTTCTGATGTCCTTATATGCTCTCGGGGATCAGATCAGTATTATGATCAAGGTCTGTGTCTTTCCTTTTTTTGGAGTGGTGCAGAAAGGAGATGTCTCCCTTTACTACCTCACTTGGCTGTGTCACTTCTACTTTACCACAAACACCAAAACATGCAAACAGATTGATTGGGTTTGGAGACCCAAAGCTATAGCATCTTGCTGTGGTGTAATAAAGTTCCCCATAACAGAAGTATTCTAAAGCACTGATTCTCCATGCAGCTGTGTGATTACATTAAATTCAGTTTAGTGCTAATTCTTTGAAAGAACTCTAATCTTCCTGAATTGACAGGAGTCTTTTGGGACTTCAGGGACACATGTTATCAATGATTTTCAGACCTAATAATAAAAGAGAAAGTCATATTATGAGGGCTGCAGGCTTTGGATAAGCCTATATCTGATTTGCTCTGTACTTAGTATCTACTACTAATGAAAAAAACTCACTTGTCTATTTAAGTTCTATTTTAATAGAATTTTTATCAATCCTTCTTTGAAAGGGACAGCTTTTAGCCAGATGTTTGTCTTGTTATAATCAAGCTACATAATCTTTTGTCATTCAGTCTTAGTTGTCATTATGATGATCTTTGATAGATGTAGCTGAAACATATTTTAGGTAAGGCGGAACATGGTTAGCAAATGTTGTTTTCAGCAGCAAAAAATTTGTTCAGTTCAGTGCTAACAGGTGGAAGTGCCATAGAAGGTAATCTCATGGAGGCAAGGGTCAATCCTCTAGCACTGTTTTCCCTATTTAATCAAAGAGACCTTCAAGTGTTTTTCCCTGCATGTTCAACTGCCAGTGAAATATCTTTCCACAGATTATAATCTAACTTCTATGGATCTCGACAATAGTGGTTTGACACTCATCTTAATAGTTCAGTATTCAGCTTCTCTTATTCACATTTTCCATGATGCAGTTTACAAGACTATCCAATTTATTTTTATGGCATTTTGGTTTTGTATTTAAGAAATGTTGTACAGCCTACACTCGGCTGTTTTGTACTTAGACTAACCAGTAACAGTTCTTTTAGTCTTCTCTCACAGGTAACACACTCTTCATAGAATGATTTTTTATTGTCCATATTTAGATTCCCTCTAATTTGTGCATATGTCTTACATGTTGCAGCATCCCACAAGAATTACAACGTTTTAACTAAGATTTTCCCCAAGCTAAGAAAATTGAAAAGTTCTTTCACTTGCCTTACAGGCTATATTTCCAACAGAAAATATCTAAACTTTCAGCAAGATTGATGTTTTTGTGCCGTAAAGTGATGATTTTCCACTTGTGACATACTATCTTGTCCCACATAAAAAGGACATGAAACTGTAGGAACAAACCCAGAGGAGGGCCACGAGGATAATCGGGGGACTGGAGCACCTCCCATATGAAGAGAGTCTGAGAAAGTTTGGGCTGTTCAGCCTGGAGAAGAGAAGGCTGTGTGGAGACCTCGTAGCAGCCTTCCAGGATCTGAAGGGTGTCTATAAGGATGCTGGGGAGGGACTCTTCGTGTAGTGATAGGACAAGGAGTAACGGGTTCAAATTTGAACAGGAGAAGTTTAGACTGGATATGAGGAAGAAATTCTTTCCTGTAAGGGTGGTGAGGCACTGGAATGGATTACCCAGGAAAGCTGTGAATGCTCCATCCCTGGTGGTGTTCAAGGCCGGGTTGGAGAGAGCCTTGGGAGGCATGGTTTAGTGTGAGGTGTCCCTGCCCATGGCAGGGGGGTTGGAACTGCATGACCTTAAGCTCCTCTCCAACCCTAAGTTTTCTATGATTCTATGATTTTGATATCCATGCCAGTCCCTATTTGATTAACCTCATTATAGTTCAGCATTAGGCAACATAGTCACCTACTGCAGCATACTGCAATTATTCTGGGAGGAGTTCCACTTGTGCATGCAAAACCCTGTACTACCTGATCAACAGGTAGCATCACCTCAGCCAAAACTTTTTGTCTGGAGTTGTTAGGAATGAGAGAAAAAGGGTTTCTGAGAGCAGATGATTTAAAATCATGATTACATCTTAAACATCCCAGTCCCTCAAGATTAGTTCCATGTTTGTCAAGCCCATACAGTGTTTCAGTCCTGCAGTCTCACATGGAGAGTGGGATTGAGTGTGTCCTCAGCAAGTTTAACCATGACACTGTGCTGTGCCGTTTGGTTGATACGCTGGAGGGAAGAAATGCCATCCAGAGGGCCCTTGACACATTTGTGAGGTGGACTGATGCCAACCTTATGAAGTTTAACCATGCCAAGTACAAGGTCCTACACTTGTGTTGGAGAAATCCCAGGCAGAGCTACAGGTTGGGCAGAGAAGAGATTGAGAGCAGCCCTGCGCAGAAGGACTCTGGGGTGTTGGTCAATGAGAAAATAAACATGAGCCAGCTTTGGTGTGCATTTGCAGCCCAGAAAACCAAACTGTATCCTGGGCTGCATCAAAAGGAGCATGACCAGCAGGTTGAGGGAAGTGATCCTGCCCCTCTACTCTGCTCTCCTGAGACCTCACTTGGAGTATTGTGCGCAGTTCTGGTGTCCTCAACATGAAAAGGACATGGAACTGTTGGAACAAGTCCAGAGGGGGGCCATGAGGATAATCAGGGGACTGGAGCACTTCCTGTATGAAGACAGGATGAGAAAGTTGGGGCTGTTCAGCCTGGAGAATAGTAGGCTGCATGGAGACTTCATAGCAGCCTTCCAGTAACTGAAGGGGTCCTATAGGGATGCTGGGGAGGGACCTGTAGTGATAGGACAAGGGGTAACAAGTTCAAACTTAGACAGGGGAAGTTTAGATTGGATATGAGGAAGAAATTCTTTCCTGTAAGGGTGGTGAGGCACTGGAATGGGTTGCCCAGGGAAGTTGTGAATGCTCCATCCCTGGTGGTGTTCAAAGCCAGGTTGGACAGTCTTGGGTGACATGGCTTAGTGTGCGGTGTCCCTGCCCATGGCAGGGGTTGGAATTAGATGATCTTAAGGTCCTTTCCAACCCTAACTGTTCTATGATTCTATGATTCTAAATAAGCAATTAAATTTATCCGAAATGGCACATTCCTTTTTTGTGAAGCTAAATGTCACCCATAAGATGTATATTCTACAAGACTTTTATAGTCTACAGGTTTATATCTACAAAAGTGCGCTTTGATGAAATTAGTGTTCTGTATTTTTGTTGATCATAGGGCCCTAATCAGTTATTGAAGCTTTGTATTGAATGTTTTTTATGACAAATCAATAAGGCAAAACTTTTGCATGTGGATATTCTAACCGATCTGATGTGGGTCTTTTTGGCCAGAGAGCAGAGAGTTGTATCAAATAGAATAAATTATCTTGAAGATGCAGCATTCTAGTAAATTAGAGATAATTATATTTAAAAATACTAATGATTATGAACCATTATAGATAAAAAAATAATGATTGTAAAAAATACAAATGAGTATTTGCCTTCAACAAAATTTTTTTCAGGATACATTTTTAGCGCCTGAAATTATATTTTTAATACTCAACCTACAGACTGATTTTTGTAAACACAATGCAGTTTGTGAGACATAAATCATAAGCATGTCCCTCTGTTGTTTTGTCATGTATTTTTAATTTTCTATTTCTAATGAAGTTTTGTGGCAAATCCAGACATTTACTAAAGAAAACACAGATAATGTACACAAAGACTGAGTATAAATTTTTGTGTTAGCTTCAACTTTGGTGAAAATAAATTCTTCCCTTTTCTCACAAAGTAAAGCTTCATGAGAAAGTGAGAAATGATGGTTGAATGTGCTCACTAGTGGCATAATTTATACAGTCATATATAATTCTCAATGAGATCAGGAAAGCAGATTTTTTTCCTTGCATTAAGTATCCTACACTAATCACCTTACATTAGATGAAATCAGAGTCAACCCCAAACTGTGCTACATAATGTGATCTCAAAATACTCTGGTGTTTTCAGTTTTTTTACTCATATTAATAAAACCAGGCAATTTTCCTGGATCTTTTTATTTGTCAGAAGAATTGTTACACTACTACCAAGAGTACTTGTCATTGGGTGTTTAATCAAGTTACAATATGTGGCCTCCTATTAAAGAACAAATTAATTAGTAGTCCAATACTGGTGGATCAGAGCAGACTACTGGTATTTTCCAGATTTGTTTTTGTAAGGATGAAAAAATGGTGTGACATAGGAAGAGTTACCAGATATTCAGGTATCAGCTGGTTTACGGCTTATGCTGTATTGCAAGAACAGGACAAGCTATTGTAGAGAGAGGAGAGAGGGAGCTTTTGCTCCCTGTTGTCTCTCTTAGCTTAAACGTGAGCAATTAGCTTGGTGTATAGATTGCTTTGTCTTGGGCTGGAATTTGTTTCTAGAGGCTCAAATCCAGATCTGAAAGAGAACATCTGTTGAAGCCTTGGCTGAGCCATGGCTGAGGCGCATCCTTGTAGTTTTGTACTCTGTTTTGTATTATATGCAAACTTGATTCTAGACTGATTGTTGCATCATCTGAAATCACTGTCTGATGATTAATACGTTTTAGTGAAAAGAAGGGCTTTCTGGCTTCCATTGTTAAGTGCATGGTTATATTGACAATGCTTTACTTTTCTTCTAGAAACATGCTAAAGCTGCTCACCATACATCATTAGGTAAACCCTTAAAACCATTCCCATCAATGTGTAGGAGATAACGAAATGTTATTTAACTTTGAAATAATTCTTATGCTTTTCTTTTTGATCATTTAGTTATAGTCACTGAGCGAAGCACATAAAAATGTCATTATTCACATGTGAATTCAAGTCAATACATTTGTTTAGCTTTAAAAGGCACAAAAGCAAAGTATAAAGCTCTTCATCTGAATTTTAAAAAGCAAAGGCAGAGGCCCTCTAATTGCTGTAGTGTTTTGATTAATTATTTTTTATAACCATAGTTAAGCTGCGATTGGTTCTGTAATAGTCAGGTTTTACCAGGGATGAGACATATCATAAAGCAAATCTTTGGTAGGAAAAGATTGCCAAGTTATAATTGGAAAGTTATAATTATTCAAGGACACACAGTTTTGAAAAACAAGCATATAAGAAGGTCAGGATGACAGTTATTTTTTTTAGAATAACTCTTCTCTAGAATCTTATTACTGTATGCCATACACAGCTCTGATCATTGTCAGGAAACCAGCAATAATCGAATGCTTATGGCTTCTGTGGTCAGCCAGACACATGTGAAATTAGAATGTAGCAGCTCCCTGTTAGTAAACAGGAAGCTTTGAAGATTTCTGCACCAAGTAATAATTTTAAAATTAATAAGTATATCTCATAAAGAGTTCAACATGTTTCGTTATTTTCTAAAGTCTGGCAGTGGGAACTCAGTTCTGTGAATCTGTAAAAGAAGCTAGCTGACAGTGGGGCATGAGGTTGCAGTTATCAAAAAGTTTTGCTAAGGAATTTGAGTCTTGAATGTTCTCAGATCATGAGCTAGAGTTTATGGGCGTGCTGGTGACCAAAAATTACAGAGCCGCTGGCCTAAAACTGAGTACATCTTACCTTCTGCATACAGTAAGATAACAAACTGTATTAAGCACTTCCATACATGTTTTTATTTTCTTAAGATTTAAGGCAAGAATTTATGACCAAATTCTGGGAATGACTCATTTTATGAAGTTTGCTTCTATTTCTTACAGTGAAGTAGTAAAAGAAAATACATATGTGTGTGCATATATATATATGTGTGTAGATATACGTCTTGATAAACATTAAGATGGCACAGATGACAAAGCACAGACAGCTGTTTTGGTCATTTTTTGTTTGTTTGCTTTTCAGTGCCAGAGTGGCACTTAGTAGTGTTACAGAAATAACATAGTGGTTTTGCTTCTCCTTCTTACTGGCAGTGGCACTATTGTTCTAACAAAATGGATAAATATTATACGTCAGGCAAATACATTTTATCAACACTTCATATGAAAATTGCTTCTGGAAGCCTACAGCGTAACAACTGGACAGTCCAGAAATATTTCTGGAGGGTGGTTCTGATTCTCCAGATGCAAAAATTCCCAAAGATCATCTGGGGAAATAAGAATTACTTTTGCAGCAGTAGCTTATAATCTTGGTAGCTCCAGTAGCTTCCTTGTGGTTTGCCATTGGAAGGCAACATCATGTCTCTGTTTACACAGAGGCAGAACATTGAAAATCATTCCTGGGCTTTACTGAATATATCTGATTAAAATCCTCACGTCATGTCCTAGTTAAGGGATATGCTCAGGTTAAAACATAGTGAAACCTGGGTTGCATTATCCAGATGCACAGATTTTCATGTTTGCAAAAACATAACATCTGTCTAGTCAAGGATCTGGTGGGATTATCTTCAGAATAAAGCAGTACCTGTTTCAAAATATGAGTGAAAACTCATTGGTCATTGACTGAAATGCAGTTTTCTGCTAAAACGGAAATAGAGTGAAACTAAGTCCTGAGGATGATAAAGCAGGTAGTGAAAATCAAAGAAAGATTGCTTATTTCAGATAACATTTGGTTGATTTTCTCTATAGAACCTGGAAAACGTGATATCATGAGTAGACTGTTGTAGTATCCAGAAAGAAATGTCAAGTGTGTTCCAGCCATGAAAATTTACATCTAAGTATCTATGTACTACTCTGCAACTACTGATACCTAATCAGAGGTATCAGTAAGAGCATTTGCTTGGAATCTGTGTATATGCATAAAGAAGAATGATGCATGTATTAGCATTCACTTATAACATGCATATAAGTGACTGAATGGAACTCGAGTGCACTTCCTGGTTTTGTTTTGGTTTTGATACAGAAATGAGTAGTACAGAATGATTCCTAAATAATCAGTAAATCACTGTGTAGCAACAGCACTACACTAAACAAATTGCTGCTAGCATCAGAGAAGCATTCTAATTTTCAATCCTTCTCTACACCAAATACAAAATCAGGAAAAAAGAGTCTTGTTATAAGCACGAAGGTGCCAGTAGAATGGGGAGCAGGCTTTAAAGACATTGTGGTATGTAGATGAGAGGTGGAATACTTTGCAAAACTAGGGGTAGAAAAGGAGAGTTAGAAGGTGAAATGCATAGGCTTCCAAAGATACTGCCTCCTAAACAGAAATGGGTCATGCTGCATGGAAACAAAACAACCTCATCACAACAGAAGAGTGACCTTATAAAATACAATATACTGAATAGGATGCGAAAGCTCTGGAGGTGGAGGAAGGACAGTGTTCTGTGTGATGAACACTGAAGCTGACAAATATAAGACAGAGTACAGCCAAACAAGAGGATAAACCTGGAAGTGATTAAATAGGCAATTCAAAAGACATTGAGTTCCTCTGGAAAACAGATGGAGTTGACATTAGGAGAAGAAAACTACAAATAGAAATGGGAAGAACAACTGAACTTTGATTTTCTCTCTAGGGAAGAATTTTTATGCAGGGTTTGGTAATTGTGTTATTTTTGTGGGGGTTTTGGTTGGGTTTTGGTGGTGGTGGTGGTTTTTGGTTGTTTTTTTTTTTTTTCATAAAAAAAAACAAACCCAGAATTGGCAAAGCAGAGGACAAGCTCATAGAGAAATAATGTTTTCTTCTTCACTTCCGGTGGCTCTTGTCTGTGAACAGATCTGATCTCTGCCCTCAAATGAATCATAAGCGTCTGGTATGCCAGTAGAATGGGGAGCAGGTTTTAAAGGCATTGTGGTAAGTAGATGAGAGACAGAATACTTTGTAAAACTAGGGATAGAAAAGGAGATATAGGAGGTGACTGGTATGCCAGATGCTTAGACTGATTAATTTATATTAACATTGTTAATATATGTGACATCTTATGATGAATATCACTAATAAGTGTTTGGTGCAGGATTACCTGGGTTTACTGTGAAAAAAGATCAGTATGATTTTTATAGATAATTGGACATTATGGCTGTGTGTACATGATAAGCATTAGAAAGAGGCCTCTGCCACATAATTCAGATGTAAGTCCAGAGTTTGATACTCCCTTCTAATCTGGATGTATTCAGTTTTAACTTGGCTCATTATGAATGGAGAGACCAGCTGCAAAATTCAGATGCTGCTCTAAATTTGGAATCTGAAACTTGCCAGAGGTGAGGAAGTTTCACAGTTAAAAGTGAGGTTTAATACTATCTCTAATAGGAAGAAAATACATATTTTAGAAAAAGTGACTCCAGGCTTTCTTGCATCTGTGATTTGCTAGGTATATCACGCGGTGAATATTTTCTTAAAAACTCTGTTTGTATGACCCTCAATGACAGTTCTGTGTATTGCCTGGATTGGATTCTGATCTTTTACTGCCCTAAATAATTTGTAAATCTGTAATATTTCTATCAGGCTTGAGAATGGATTAGCAAAAGGAAATATTATGCATATGGCACATGTGAGCATACATGTCACGATTAGGATATACAGCGTTTGTGATTCCAGATTACTTCTTGTAAGTTCATAGGGCTAGATCATGAAAACACCTCAAGGCCTAAGGCAGCTTTTAGCTAAACTTACATACTAAATTCCAGTACAGTAAGCCAAAATGCCTGGTTCAGCTCTTTTCTGTTTCCTGAAACAGGGTACCTGTTCAGTTGATTCCACGTCTAGTTGTCATAGTGATCCCTGGTGGCTGATGTGCCCCAAACCACCTTACAAATAGGCAGAATTATACTCATCAGGAAATGCAGAGGTTTATTATTCACCTTTTTATTATGGTAGTCCACGTCTTTCCCATGTCAAACCCTAATTTCAGGCAGTACTGTTAGGCTCCTGTGGGGGAAACAGTGGGAAACCAACACAGCACCACAGAGGTTAACAGACACAGCTTGCTGGTCATAACTCACATACTGATTCATAGAAATTTTATATTATGCTGGTACCCTTCTGGGAAGGAGAGATACTGGGAACAGTACCCTAAAGAGGTTTTTCCAGGAAGGCATGGAGATGACTGCTATGATATGCGGACATTGCTGTCAAGCACTGTTGATCAGTTAAAACCCACACAGGGTTTTTGAGCAGACCTCTGCAGCATCTTTGGCTCTGAAAGATGACTAAAAAACCACAGCATGAATTGCATGCCAGGCTTGCCACATGACACTGCTACATATCTGACATGAAGCTGAAACCTGAATCATTCAGGTGTCACCCTGCATAAATTTTTCAGGTGCTCCCCACAGGCATCCTGTACATTTTTGTTTCCTACATCTTGCCATGATCTATGGCTTATATCCAGATTTCATACATTTAAAATACCTTGCCTAATGCTTCTTCTTTTTACTTTATAATAACCTGGTGAGTTTTGAATAGAGCCCATCTAGCTATATTTTAACAAGAACACTTTGTTCTTTATGTGGTTCTGTGGAATCACTGAATTTTCTCAATGTTTTCTCCTTTGAAGAGGTGATGCCTTCCCTGCTACCCAATAGCAGCCTCCTTCATCCCTAATTTTCATTATATTCCAGAGGCTGTAAAATCTGTATGCTGATTCTGAGACTTGAGCAGTGCAATTACATAAAAATTAAAGTGCCTTCACTTTTCATTGTTTGAAATCCACCTTGCGGAGGGCAGGCTTATTGCTTTGAAGTAGAGGAGATGGGTCCTATCTTAAGCACTTTCTAGAAGAGATGAAGCACAGGGAGATAGAGCAGCTGATTCTAGGTGGAAAAGGTTAAAATCAGTGAAGAAAACTCAGAAAACATCTGAAAACACAATTTTAATTGGTGAGACTCAAAATGTGAAAAGCTATAGATCTGATCCACTGATACAGCAAGCAAATGAAAAGGTGATGGGAAGACTGGTGATGGGAAGCTCAAGGTGCTTGGGTCAGTGGCTTGAATTTGCAGAATTACATGACTACTGTTGAAAAATCATTAAAAGGGGGAGGGGGGGGTTTGCTTATTTCCTTGATTTGATGCCATGAGAATCATTATGGTAATTTTTCCATGCTGCTTTTGACAGCCCCAAAACTTGAGGCCAGATTCACAGAGTTTTAGATGCTTAGTATGCACGAAGTATGTTTGCAGTGCAGTCACGTACTTAAAATATGTGTATAACTTTAGAGTTTCAGCTGTGTCTGAATCAACCTTGTATTGTAGTTGTCAATTAAGCAGGACTATGAATGCTGTGTGGGGTCCTAGTGAGTATGGTTGGTTTGCTCGCCGTGTTTATGCCTGACCAGTCGCAAACTGTTCACATTTATTAGTGTACGATGAAAGCAATGGACTTCTTAATTACATTGTTATCTTTCATAAATGTGCGTAATTTTACTAATTTGTTTTCTATTAAATCTCTGTGTGAGAAATACTGAATTGAATTTTTTAGGCTGTTTTGAATATCAAAGGGAGTCCATACGTAACTGAAATGTAACTATAGAAGTGCTTTTCTGGACTGTCTTTGTTCACAGTTGGAAAGTGAGGATATTTCTGGGGAGGATAGTTGGGGTTTTATTCTATCTGTCTTATTTGTTTGCTTTATTTTTCTCTGTGTGAGTGCGTCTCGGTTTCTGAGTGTATAATGATTCTGACAGATCTATCAAGGCAGTAGCCACTTCAGGCAGAAACAGCATATGAGTCTTCTTTGACCTTCCCCCTGTAGATGGAACAACTCATCAGGTGAAAACTCCTTTCAGCATCTGAACTAGAGTGACTCTGACTGCAGCATCAGCACTGTCACGAGCCCAATAGACAGGACCACTCACTCCAGGCAGTTTGGAAATAACATGCAAATTACCAGGAAAACAGGAGTATGGATAAACTATAGCTTCACTTCATGCTTCAAGTGCATCACAATAAAACAGGAGCTTCTCCTTGCTCAGAAGGAATGGAATATGCTGTTATCCACAGAGAATCAACGTATAATTAATTGTGGGTTGTACTGGCTAAGTAGTGAAAGGGCCTTGCTGCAATGAAGAATTTTCTGTGATATGTGTGTACAAACTACACAGCTTACCTGTAACTACTTATTTTAGTACGAGGTCTAAGAGAATCATAGAATCATAGAATAGTTAGGGTTGGTAATGACCTTAATATTATCTAGTTACACCCCCCCTGCCATGAGCAGAGACACCACACACTAAACCATGCCACCCAAGGCTCTGTCCAACCCAGCCTTGAACACCACCAGGGATGGCACACACACAGCTTCCCTGAGCAACCCATTCTAGTGCCTCACCATCCTTACAGTAAGGGACTTCTTCCTTAGATCCAATCTAAACTTCCCCTGTTTAAGTTTGAACCCGTTACCCCTTGTCCTATCACTACAGTTCCTAATGAAGGGTCCCTCCCCAGCATCCCTATAGGCCCTCTTCAGAGACTGGAAGGCTGCTATGAGGTCTCCACGCAGCCTTCTCTTCTCCAGGCTGAACAGCCCCAACTTTCTCA
>JAOEHY010035243.1:0-24428 GCA_025447955.1 Psilopsiagon aurifrons | reverse complement strand
AAAGTCTGCTCTCTTGAAGACCAGGGCAGTGAGCTTGCTGCACGCTCTTCTCACTGTCCTGAGGACCTCAAATTTGACCATCTCATGATCGCTGCAATGAAGGCTGCCCTGGATCATCACATTTCCAACCAGCCCTTCCCTGTGGGTGAGCATGAGGTCAAGCACGGTGCCTCTGCTATCTGTATTAAAATTAACAGTATTATTCACTGGCTGAATGAAGTTGTTACAACAGCTTCCTAACATAAAGGTAGAAAGTAATTAATTACTCAAAACACATGTTTAGGATGTACCAGGGCTTAGAGAATGAATATTTGGGACTTAAACTGTCATATGTAGGAACTGGGTCATTCCCAGTTCCAATTGTGTCAGATGATCTACCCCTCATGAAGTATTCTTTTAAATAGATATGGTGTAAAATAGACCAAAATGAACTTCATTGTTTGAATTTTGTTTGAAAATAAGCCAGCCTAGTAGTTAACTGCCTAAAAGCAGATTGTGTTCCATGTGAAGGGAGGATGCTGACAAGCTAGGTAGGTACTAGCTTGGGATGATGCATCATATGCAAAGGAAAGTCTCTCCTCTTTTACACTAGAAGCTCCATTAAACAAAGAATCATAAATATAGGCTGTTTTCAATCTTATGCATAGCATAATATGTTTCTTAGTCTAAAAGAATTACCCCTCATTATGCCTCTCATTTTCTAAAACTTGCATTGTTGTAATATTTCAGAGCAAGCTAAATATCTGCTCTCAGTGCATCAGGTGTCAACACCACACTGCCTGGTCTGGATTAACGGGATATGGATTGAAACTCATTCTCTAATCCTTCTCTTTAAGAGGGAAATATTTAAAACGTCACCTGCTTCATTTCTTCACTCGTCAGAACTCATCTGCAGTCCTGGACAAGCGATTACCATTCAAAGTTTTGTGTGAAAAGCAAGTTGGGAAAAGTGATAAATGGTCAATATAGTAAAAAATTTAAATCAAAATCTTAATGGTGTAAAGATAACACACACCTCAATTACACAGTGAGCCAAAATAGTTTTCGCTTTGATCTATTTGCTATTTTGCATTTGCAATTAAAAGTGCCTAGTAATGTATTTAGCTGAGGAGTTATGAACACTGAGGAAATAAGGCTGTTTATTCTTATTTATAGATTTGAAACAACTTGCTTTGCTTTTTTTCTAGAACAAGAATACACATATTTTACAGTATTTTTTATGAAAAGCTTATAATTTCACTAGAAAACAGTTCTGAAAGTAAATGTACAATTGAAACTTTCCCTCTGTTATGCATTTACAGAGTTGACTTCACGTCACTGAATTAAAAACCCCCAAAACCAAACTGATTTTAATCATAGATACAAAAAGTTCTAAAGACTATTTGAAAAGAGGAAGTCCACAGAACAGGTAATTTACTTGTGGTCAGTTTTGGTGTTTACACCTTTGAAAACGCTCAGGTTCAAGGTCTTCTTATTTAACTGCTCCTATAATTCTGAATTGTTAAATGTGGTTTATCTCTTCACGAATTTACCTGCACACCTAAGAAAGAAAGAAGCAGCCATTAAAAAGACTTGTTTCTGTCTGATTGCCTCATTCAGATTTTTTTTGTTCACTCTGAGAACTAAATGAAAAATTGAGCTTGGTGTTCAGACGAGCGGGTAGAACAGTGCTCAACGAAATACCTTTCAGCATCATGGACCAGCTACTCAAAGTACTGCAACCCCAATTTACAGAGTCTAGAAAGTATACTAAAATGATCGCACAGAATGTTAGTCACTTGAGAGGTCACCTTTTTCTTCTACAGCATGGTTAATTCCCACAGATAGCTGACTAGAAAAGCCTTGCAGTCATGATTTAGCAGTGGAGCTGAAGCAGATGAAGATCACTGGCATTCCCCGCGCTATGTGGGCTCCAGCGCTTTCTTCACTAGTAGTATAGAAGAAAAGATCAGGTAATCTACCAGTAGACTAAAAAGCAGTCACCAAGATTTATTTGTTCTACTATCCCTCCACTGGTGGAAAACAAAAAATTAAAATAAAATCTCAATTTTTTGACTACTGGAGAAGTTTTTCCAAAACAGAAAGGTTTTTTTGCTCTTTCATCCCACTGTTCATACCAGGTGCTGGAGCATCGCAAACAAGATAAACAGCGAGAAGTGAAATAACTTCAATGAAAAGTGGTATTTTACAGTAAAAGTACTTCTAGCATTCTTATTTCTTCTTCCAAGTAATATCATTCTTATTTCTTCTTCCAAGTAATATCTTATTCTTATTTGAGACATGATCTCCAGGGAAAACTATGACTGCAGCAATTATTATTCATCAGTAATATGTCATTAAAATACCTTACTCAGAAAGCTGTTTTTTATTTTTCCAAATGAAGTGTGAAATGGTGAAGAAATACCGCAAATGAGAATGAGCCAAGAAAGACCAATTTTTAAAGTAATTATTTCTATGTCATTCATTTAAAGCACCATCATCAACTTGAGTGTGTTGATATTTGATTTTGTGATCTCCATGACTTTATCCTGGCAGTTTCTTTGTCCACATGAAATTGAAACCTCTCTGCTTTCTAAGCAGCAACCAAAACACCACTTAATTCCAGGCACTCTGACCATATATTTAACTATGTTCTACAGTAAGCTAGCTGACAGCTGTACAAGCAGAGGGAATATGTCTTCCCATGAAGGAAAACATCACCAAATTGAATTACTCAGCTAACTAACATGGGCAAATAAAATCTATTTAGAAAAAGAACACTTAGTGAGATTATCTAATTAAAATTATTCAGACCTGCTTTGCAATATGAATATTTTTGAAGGAGGACACCAGGAAGCGCAGGATCTAGTCCATGCAAATTTATTAGCTTTGAGCTTTAACCCTACAACTGTCAGCTCTGACTGGAAAAACTGCATTCAAGGTTTTGTAGCAAGAAGTGATTAAGTGCATTTACAAAGTGAGGACATCAGTTCCCAAGCCACCTAACATCAATTAAAGGAGGCCAAATTAAATTGATGTTCTAATTCCACAAAATTAATGGTAACTTTTTTTTAATAGATGTAACAACATTTCCCTAAGGTCCTGTAATAAATTCTTATCACAGGAACTCATGAAGAAAGCTAGTGGTTACCTATCCATAAAAATCCAGTGTTTAAAATCAGTTATGGGAATGATGGCAGTAAGGTTCCTATTGGCCTCTGTGTTACGGGCATTTTAAATTCGATTTTTTTTTTCAGAGTTCTTTATTTTTAAACACTGGGAAAGCATAAAAGAAAAAACATTCTTGTTCATTATGGAAATATTTAATTTTCATATTGGTACCTTTTAAATAGAGCATTCCTCTAAATTTATGGGATCAGGAACTAATTAAGGTTGCTTGCAATTACTTTTAACCAAAATAAAATCATATGTCTTCACTATACAACATTTTATAAAAGGAATATGGGATTTATTTTTTTTTAAGTATTTTTCATTTTCAAAGAGTTTGGTGACATAAACCAAACATCTCAATTTTTCATATAGTCAATTCTACTTGAGCGTGTGAGTAAGACGAAACTCTGGTAAACGGGGGTTGAATTTGAGTTGAACTTTTTTGTTTTGTTTATTTTAATTTAATTCTGAATTTTTAAATGCAGCACAGACCATGCTCTGCAGGAACCTAAACACATCCAAAGACTCCTTACTGAAGGAAATGAAAACAGCAAATGCAGGGCGTAAAATTCAGCTGACTGTTCAAAGCCTTGTTTCTCTAGTTGCGGCCACAGAGAGATCGGTTAATTGTTTGAAATATTTGTAATGTGGCAGTTTTCTTGTGTTATCCATGGTAATTTCTGCCTTGAGAAACCTTCAAAAAGTTCAAATACAGATCTACATGAGAATGACCACATCTCCTTTGAAAATGAATCCACCCCTTAAATTCAAATGACTTCTATTTCTCCTTTTTCTTAAAAAAAAATCAGTATTTTATCATCATGACTGATGACTGAGATAACTGGAAAAAATACAAACTTATCATTTGCAAAGACAAAAGGAAATGCGGACCATATTACCCATGTCAAATACAGAAATTTTCCCAAAGCTGCAGACAACTTCAACCTGGGGTCACAGGATTCCCTTTCTGTAATTCTTTTTTTCTTGTAATGGAAAATATACCAACATTCTATCACTGATTTTTACAAATGGTGTTTGTTTTGACAGCTTTGTGTTTTCTTGTGAAGGATTATATGGTCAGGAAAAAAAACCAAACCAAAACTAAGAAACCCTGCACAAAACCAACACACTGGAAAATTGCCAGTCTATACGTACAGTCTAGAGATTAAGAGGTCAGAAAGATGTTAGACACCGTTTTGAAATCTAGAAGCTAATGTGAAGCCACTTACTATTTATAGTAAAGTATCTCAGTGAGACTGGCTATGGGTGATAAGGAATTAAGTGCCAAATCACCTATGGGAGAAGGAGCTCAATTAGTGGCTCATATGGCTGCTAAACTTTTACATTCTCTCTACCATAATGCACTTATAATTAGCGGAAGAGGCACATTTGACTACTCTCTGACTCCTTTAATTTGGTATTTAAATTATTCAGTAAAGAGCCATAAACCTAACTTACTCTCAGTTACAGCCACATTCAAAAATACTCTTTACTACTCTTCTAAATCTTCTTGATTTTTCTGTAACATCCCTCCTAAAACACTATACTGAGCAGTAGCAAATCATAATTCAATTCACTGTGCATATAGCGATAAATAAAGTATTTATTAAAAACAGGGATAGCATAAAAATGAGTTTGCCTGTTTGGTTTGGCTTTCTGTTAACATTAGCCTAGGCCTTAATCTGCTACTGTGATTCTCTTCTGAAAAACAGGCATCAAAACCAACTTACAAACAGCATTATGTTGGCTTCTTGGGTCAACACAAGACAAACTAAACTAATAAATATAGTACAGTTCTTTAAACCATGGCTTTATAAATGAAGTACATTCCTGGTGTCAATTTAGAAGCTGTTTTGTAATGCGGGTTTAGTAGTGATGCATTGCAATTCACTAAGCATCACAGATAGTGCCTCCTAGAACATTCTTCTCGTCTCTTGACAATTGGTGGCTTTACCAACATGCAATCATTTGTGTTTATCTGCAGATGCCCTTCTGTTATTTGCCAGAATAAATTGTCTAGGTCTCAAATACTATGATGGTTTCAATTTCACTTTATCAAAAATCAGGCTCTATTTGAAGAGCTGTTCAACTGGGAGCTACTTTGCCTCTCTAGAGAAGTTACAGCATAAATGTTCACTGAATCCAGAGCAGGAAAAAAAGAAATTCTCTTGTTATATCTAAGAATATAAAGTCTGCAGAAAACATAATGGAGTTGAAAAGATTGAACTCATTAGCTACTCAATGATTTGAAATCCACTCTGAAGTTCTCCAAATCCTATATACTGCAAAATTCATTATGTCCTTTGGGGATAAAAGGTATTAAGAAATAAGTAAATAAGGTACAGCAAAGAAAAGTAATTCCAAACCAACTGCTGTTACTCTGTTACAGAAACACTGTAAGGAAGATTTTGAAGACTTCAGCTTAGTTTCATAACCACGAACTCCCAATCAAACAGACAAAAGGTTAGCAAAACAGACTGAGGTTAGCAAAGCACCTCAGTCATTCTGCAAATAATCCATCATAATATGAATAAACCACTTTCAAATTGGAAACTCTTTATCAGACCAGAAACTGGACTCCTGCTTCAACGGCAAATATGGAACTGCTGGGGAAAATTACGTGCCCTGACAAGTTAATACATACCCTGGCCTGCCCTCTGTTGTTTGCGTTTTTGTAAGATGAAAGATGCAGATCTTCCTCTGCATCCCAGCACACACAGCTGCTTCACCCTCAACAGAAATATTTTAATTATGCCACCTGAGAAAACTCAAGATTGAAAGGATAGGAGAAAATTCAGAATTTTTCTGGCTATGCCTTGCTGACTCTTGTTCAGAGTTTTATTTCTGAGGATGAGAAAGTGCCATGTTCCACCTGTTGTTTGCACAGCTTCCCCACTTTCCTCCACAACATGACAGTCTCTCTCCCAAGTCTATTAATCTGTTTTCTTCACTTCTGTAAGTCTGGGCAGGAGTTTCTCTCTCCCACTCTCCCTGAAGCAGATAAAACACAGGTACCTGCACCTCAGGTACCCCAATGCAGAGACTACTGTCCATCCCCCTAGTATCTTGCCTTACAAAAAGCAGGCCCACCAAAAAACAACCCTTTTTACCTTTTACCCTCCCTCCCCACCCTCTCTATTATAGCAATATAAGCATTTCCCCAAACATCCACTCCAGCTTTAAATCCCCTTAAACACTAAGTTTTTATAGGAGGATAGGAAACATGGGCAGTGACTAGTCAAAAATGAATGGGAAAGCAAACAATATTAATAATATTTTAATACACCATCTCCTAAGTCTGGCTATTCACTTTTGCAGCAAGTACTGTAAGATGTACAATGTAAATAGTCAGCAGCAACTTTCCAAAGCTTCCTAATGAAGAAAAGAAGTCCCAAAACAACATGCTGTTTGTTGTTTGGCTTGTAACTGTTTTACTTGTAAATTAATTTGTGCAGCACCTATTTTTACAAACCCATTATCTTCCTTAAACATAAAACCATAAAACTCTATAACTTCAGCAGTCAATGGTTTTGTACTGATGGAAAACTACATCAACTTTTGAAATTTGGGGATGGGGTGTGGGTTTTTTCTCCAAACTACTTGCATTTTGTTCATAAACTTTTGCCAGAATATCTGTTTTGCCCTATTTGTGCACAGCGTTAAGTAACAGTACAATGCTTAGTTAACAAGAAATAGTGTCTTTTCTGCATTTTTATATCATACAGTTTTTAATGATGTCTTATGCAATTTCAGTGCTACTAGACAAAAATATGCTACCAGTAAGATATGACTTACTCTTTCACTGATGGGACAGGCTTTTTTCCTTGCATATCATAAAGTACTGCCTTACTTCAAGTATTAGTAGACATATATCTTTTACCAGTACAAAAGAAAAAAGAATATACCAATATATCTGTGTTTGCATATCTTCAAGCACCTAGAAGGCATCAGTATTATGTTAACCTCAGCTTTCAGACAGTAAATGAGAAAACTGATCATATTTAATAGTTTAACAGGTGCCAACCCAAGTTAACTATGAGACATTGGTATGTGCTGTACTTCAAACTGAAAACTCTTTCTTGGCACTTTTAAAGTAGAAAAGCAGCTGACTGAAGAAAAGTCTGAAAGCAGAGGGCTACATTGCAGGGATTCATTCTATTACATTAATTACAGCATTAAGTTGTTGAACTAACTAACTGCTGGAAAAAATATCTTTTTTAGACCAGGCATTGCAGTCCCCAAGCCAATGGGACGTTTTCCTATCCAAAAGTGAGGACTGGGGACTGATAATTAACAATTTAGACTCTTCTTTCTACTCCTAAGCTTCTGACACCTCCTTCCTAAATTAAGATTGCATTCACTGCTCTTAGAAACTGCCACAGCTCCATTAAGGCACAGCTCCATTAAAGCTTATGAAGCTCTGCCAAGTTACATAGCAGAGAACTTGCCCTGTGGTTTGTTTAAAGGTTATAAGCTTTGCCTGCAAAGATGACAATTCCAGGTGGAATTCAGCTAGTCTTTAATTTATGCAGCTGCCCCGGTCAGCCAAAAGGTTGTTACTTCAGACTGTCAATTAAATAGAACACTGAAAATTTTAACCACGTTTCTTTATTCCTATAGATACCTAGAAAATGACTTTTTTGTCAAATTACATTGTACCTATGAAATTCTCTCTTTTCCCCCTGCTGTTATGAATTATTTTATTTCAATTTCAAAAGACAACCTTATTCCAATTACAGAAATAAGATAAAAAACTTTCTTCACTATACAGTAATGGAATTTCCAGTGCAGATTTTCAGTGTATAAACTGAATAACCAACTGTACCCTTGATAAACTCATATAAAACAGTAAATCAAAAGAAAGAGAACAGTGCCCAAACAAATTTTACTAAGTCTGATGTCAGAAGAAAACCTTCTTAAGATTCAGAAAAAACTTACTTTGAAACGGTGGTGACTTCTTATTTTTAAATAACCAATGGTGAATACCAATATATTTTCAACTAAAACTTCCTTTTTTTTTTTTTTTTTCCCTGTGATTATGCTTTCTTTGCTAACTATGTACTTCAGAATCATAACAATCATCGTCAATGATTTTTTAGAGCATATGGCCAAAAGATGCATACAATTTTAACGGAAAGAACATGCAAAAGCCTTCTTATTATTAATCCTTGCAGAAGGAAGAGGTTTATCTTCAAAGATGTACTTAAAGATATTTGTGACAGCTCAGGAATTTATCTCCAATTCTTCTTGCCCGTGGTGTGCCACATTGCTATTTTTCCCATAGCAACATTCAAGCAGCAAACTAAGATGTCATATGCATAATACAGAGATATAAAATGACCCTATTTCCACGTCCACATGATAAATGGAATGAAAGTTCAGTGAACACATATTTGCACATTAATTGAACTGCATGATTCTGTCCTGTTCAATCAAGTCACTACTGTATGTACCACTGGAATTTTTTCCCCAAGAATCATTAAAACTACTTTATCTCTCAAACACATACACATTTTCACCTATTTATCTTTTTGCCTGCCAAGATAGAAAAAAGTTACCTCTGCATATTCACATGATTGAAAGCACATACACATACATTTATATAATACTACATCACATTAATATGACGAGAATCCAAACTAAGTGCCATTGTTCACTGTAATAATCAGAGAACAAAGGTTCTTGATCAACTTTTGCAGCCTATAAATATTTAGGAGGCATTTGGGCTTTGAGAATATTTCATTTTCCCTTAAAAATCAAGTTTACCTTGGCCGATTTAATCATGAAGATCAATATGGCACATCTACAGTTCTGACATGATGATACTCTTGAAATTCACAACAAAAGGACTGAGCAAATTGTGATTAATACATCGCCTTTAAAATCTTCAAAACATGTTAAGATTCTCTTATAGGCAGTGAAAATTTACAACATTAGCAGGAAGACACAGAAGTAAACTGAGAAACAGAAACAATAAACAAAATATACTTCCAAGTCAATACTAAACCTTCAGTGAGACTAGCTCATATGCATTTCTACTGCCATTAAATTACTGATGCACATAGCTGGAATGCATTCTGGAGCCACATATTCATAAAAATGCACACATGATGTTTCACAGTTGACATTATTTTAATAAATCCAATTATCTTCAAAAGTCTTGGAAGGAGTCCTGCCTAAGCAGATTCTGGCTTTGAGTGGAGGGTGGTGCAATCTCTAGATTCTTGGAGGAAAATTTCAATCTCATACTTGCAAAAGTAACAGCCTTGGAAGCTGTGTGCATCTAGTAAGAACACTTCCTCTTTAATAACACACTTCCAAAAGCACAATGAAATCCCAGTCTGAACAAAAAGAAAGACTTGACCTCACACCTGACCACTTCAGTGAAAATCGGACAAAAGAAATGCCTAAGAAAACTTAAAAAAGCAGTCCTCAAAAGAAAGATAGAGGCTTAAACAATTAAAAGACTGTTTCCAGAGGTAAAGACTTTATTAGGGAAGATTGTTTATCTTTAAATGAAGCAAATGTAGATAAGTGACCTAGTCCATGGGCCATTTTACATACACACACTGAAGAAAACCCAAATCCTAGTTTGAAACCTGTGTAGGCAATGGAGTCTCAGCTATCAGACCACTCATTAAAATCTACATGGCAGAGTAATTATATATATTTTAGTCAACAACTATTATGATATTGGTTTGCAATCATGCTCCTAGAAGCACCATGATGCACTCAGGTACCCCTTCAGACTGTACTGGGACAGCTGAAAAAAAATTGCATTTTTAAGAGTTTACAAGACCAAAGATTTTGTGACTGGAAGTAAGCAAAATCGATTTATGTAACCAAGTCTTTGCCAAACTGAATGACAGCTGATGCCTAGTACTTAGTTAGAAAAATAAATTGAGACCTCCAACAGAAGAAGGAGGTGGACCTGTTGGAGCACATACAGAGGAGGCCACGAAGAAGCTTCGAAGGCTGAAGCACTTCTGCTGTGAAGACAGGCTGAGAGATTTGAGCTTGGTCAGCAGGGAGAAGAGGAGGCTTCGGGGAGACCTTAGAGCAGCTTCTGATGCCTAAATGGGCTATAAAGAAAGCTGAAGAGGGGCTTTTTGCAAGGGGACATACAGACAGAACAAGGGAGAATGGCTTTAAGCTAAAAGAGAGTAGATTTAGGTTAGATATCAGGAATAAATTCTTTACAGTGAGGGTGGGTAGGCACTGGCACAGGCTGCCCAGAGAAGCTGTGGCTTCTCCATCCCTGGCAGTGTTCAAGATCAGCTTGAATGGAGCTTGGAGCAACCTGGTCTGGTGGAAGGTGTCCCTGCCCATGGAGGGGAGTTGGAACTGGATGGTCTTTGAGGTTCCTGCCAAACCAAACCACTTTATGAGTCTATAAAATACAAAAGCTACAGTTCCATTTGTATCTTTTATAAATGTTATTTTTAAAAATACATAATCAGTAAATTAGTCAACTGGTTATGTCTAAACTGATGTATTGCATGATTCGATATATTAGGCTTCTTTATGAATATTTATTTTTTCCATTCATTATCTTTTGCTGGACTATTTGCTTTTCAATGGAAGAATCTTCTGCTTCTACTAGTAAAATAGTCCCCAAACCATAGATTATATTCTACAGTTTTAACATCATTTATTTTCATACCATTACACATGCCAACCTTTTGACTACTCAAGATCAAGAGTTGCTCTCAAGGCTCATATTTCACTATAGCTCTCATATTTTATGTAGCAAATTAGATTCTACAGTAGCAGCTACAGCAAGACTGTCTCTCAAACTGCACAGCTTAAAATTACTAGAGGATTTCATATGGGGGAAGCATGATACTATAAATTCAAACTCAAGTAAAAAATGGATAAAAACTTTCTATAATTCTTTCCCATCCATTTTGCACAGTTTTGAGGCATATGTATGTAACAAATGTGGTTAAACCTTGAAACTATAAAAGGTAGTCAGAATTCTACTTTTGGTAACAGAAGTTGGAAGGGAATCTAGCAAATACTAATGAAGGGAGGTATTTTAAGTGTTCAGAGGGGGATGCACTCAAATCACGTCCAAAGGTCACCTACCAGGCAGACATTGTTATGAATTTCTTTTCTGCCACATTGGAATGCCCATATTAACTTGTCAAGATAATTGCTACAGCTGGGAGTTCCCGTCTACTGACGATCAGGGTTTAATAGGTATCTGAAGACACAGATAGGTGCTCACTAGGATTTATACGTGACACTGAACTACCTGTAGATAACTTTCAGGGGGAGCTCAAACACTTACTCACTTATATGCACATGAAATACTTTTCAGTGGAAATAGTTTATGGGTAAACACAAAAATAATAATGGTTTATGCACAGTTATAACTGTTCAGTTTTAAAATATCAACAAGTTAAAATTACTTTGATATACTGTTCTCCAATTTAAACTTAAAATTATCAAAATTCTTAGTAGTAATAAAATAAACAATTATCGATTGATTGCAATTACTGTTTTTTTACACTAGTGACACCTATTTATACACAATGTGCAATAGCTTATGACTCAGTCAAATTTGAAGGGATTTCAATGGACCAAGCAAAAATGACCATCTTACTATAACAACTACACTCTTGAAAATTTCTAAAGTCCTATTACAAACTATAAAGCTGGTAAACCCTTTAAAATACTCATCATTATGACTACATGGAAGATCAGCAGGCTACAACTGTATAGAACTTGCTACTGCTCTTTAAAATGCAACTATCTTGCTTTAAATAAAGAGATGAACACTTAAAAAATACTAATAGCTAATTCTTTATTAGTCATCATGACTGACCACTCAATGCCTCAGTCCTCTTTTGTGGAAGAGGGAATATACAGCTGGATAAGTTTAACAATGTATAGGCTCAATCAAATGCCTCAGCTGATGCAAAGTATTGATCCACCAGAAAAGGGGAAGGCTATAATCCATTCATTTATTCTTTCTGAAAAATAATCTGAAAATAGAAAGGGAAATGTCTTGTGTCTTGAGAACGTATGTACCCTGGAGTGATGGCTGACTAGGTCTTTGTGCGTCAAGTGGAGAATAAAGCAGGGCAAAGAGACTAGGAAGACTGAATGAAGTGTTTTTACCTACCATGGACTTTTAATACACCTATAATTTATCCTAAAAGCATCCAATCAAGCATTCTTGTTTCCCCAAATAACGTTTCCATTGATATCATGGTTTTCCCACAGAAACAAATCAGAGAGCCAACAGGATTTAACAATTACTGGTATGCTAGCAAAAAAAATTAAGTGTACCAGAACAGAGCACACTGCAAACTATCAAAGCAATAATAGTAGAAAAATATTGGTAGGTACATATTTTCTTAGAAAGTTCTGCTGCTTACACACCCTGTTTCACCAACTCCTTTTCAGAAATAAGTTAGTTCGCTTCCACATTAAAACTAAGAAAAACAGGCAGTATGGTCCTGCTGGCAGTGAAACCCCATGGTTCTGCTACCAACCTGCCATATGATTTTCTTCATTTTGCTGTAGCCATTTCATGTATCATCTACCTAACTGTGCAAGACCTTTGAAATACTGTGTAACACATGCCTGTACACAACCTGAAAGACTAGGATTCCAGCTGGGGCCTCTAGCCATTTGTGTAATGCAAACAGACAATAATATCAGCAAGCACAAATGCTCTGAATGGCTTTCAGACCATATCTGCTGTAGACACCTTGCATATGCACCTCTCACATCATTCATGCAAACATATTTCTACAGCACCACAAGCATACACGATTTTTTATAAACATTTTATGAAAAAAGAAAAATGAAACAACTGCCTGTCCTTGTTGTCAGAGGATTTTTCTCCCCTCTCAATCCCACGCTCAGAGCTGCAAAAGGGCGTCTGAAGTGTAACACATTTATTGGCCTTTGCAGAAACATGCTACCCACCAGGCCTGACCTACTCCTTCCATGTAAGGGAAGTGGGGGGCTTAACAATGATATTTCCTGATAATCAAGAGCCTTTCAGATTGCAGTATAAATCAGTCAGTTCTGCTTTCATTACAGCCATATTCTACTTCCTGTTCTGAGGTTTTCCTTAAAACTCTGATTTAATAACCTCCTTGTGTTTGAGCTGATTTTGATTTCCAGTTTCATTGAGATGTATTGGCGGCCTTTTCTTTATAAGAGTAAAAACAATTGCCTTGACATTCCTCACATAAAAGCAGGCAGAGAGGTTACACTCAGTATTTCTATCAAGAGTGACCCCTTAATTTCTCACAAGGCAGCAGCCCTGAACTTCATTGTATCATTTATTTGAATTTTGTGAAGAAAAACAGGAATCAAAAGCAGCTTTCTGCTCTCTATTTAGGTAGAGGAACTTTTGCTCTCTACCTAAATAGAGAAACCTTTGCTTCTTCTCAACACAATCCCTCAAGAAGATGGGGTGGCAGGACACAGATGTGACTGTCCAGCCATTATGGCCTGCTCCTCCACCACAATCCACACAGGAACCAGGAGAGCAACATCACTTAGTGTAGCCACCCTCCCTGTGGTAAAAGCACCCCAACCCAAGGGTAAGAGCACCCCTCTCCTACTACATGCCAGGTTGACCATGTAGGAGAGGAAACAAATGGCTTTTAAGCAGAGAAATTTTTGTTTCAGAAAGAAGAAAAGAAACGATGCTTTCCCCAACATGGAGATTATCTGTATTAATAGCTAATTAGAAAAAAAGGCCACTCTGGAAAAAGTCACATAGTTTAATGAAAGAGGGATCCTTTGAAGAGGACGAATGTATATGCCAAAAAGCAACAAATGACTCATCAGCCGTATCAAATAAAGGTAGGAGACCTGAAAAAAAGTCATTCCTTAAACTGTGTTGTTACAGGTAATTACATGAAAATTTTATTATATTCTGTATGTTACAGCAATTTACACATGTATTGTTGTATTTGAGACTGTTCTCAGGCCCACTTTGTAATGACATTAGCACAGTCTGTTATGTGCTTTACTGTGCAGGAGACCAGAGTAATTCAGGATAAAAATCTTCATATTTAACTACCTATGCACAACTTATACTTTTTTTAGATGCTTCTAACTTTCATATTTACAAGGCTATGACACTAAAAGACAAAGTGTAGGCAGATTTGGCAATTATTCATGGAAGGCTTCACTGCCTACAGCTTTGACTCTGTTACTGTTTGTTGCCCCTTTGTGTTAAAAGATTGAAGCATGGTCTTTGGATTACTTGACAGCCTCATCTAGATGCATTTGTTTCTCTATCTGGTATGTGGAAATCAGCATTTGAAAAAAAAGGCAAAAAAAACCCAAAGAACCCCAATGTGTTTGTATCTTCCTGAAACATTCAACAGTAACACAAACACTCTATTTTTCTTTCAGGCTTCAGAAAAAAATCAGTAAGAGAACACCACAGCTATGTCAACTGAAAAGAAAAAGATGAATAATTGAATTTCAAGTCTGGATCATGAAGATCAAAGAGTGGAAAAAAAAAGGCAAAATATGAGACCACTCTTATCAAACCTGAGGAAATGCTGTGTGTGTCATCCACAGAAACAGCTACTTAAGGTGTGTTAGCCTCAAAATACACCAAAACTGTACTATGCACTATGTAGGGCACAGGAAGAAATCCTTTAAGTTTGCTATTACATCAAAGGAGCCGTTTCCCTCAAGCAGAAAAGTATCTCCAATTCAAAAAATCAGCATCCAGTCCTGCATGCTTATCGTTCTTTTTAGTTGTTACACTTGTGTGTATTCAGTAGGACTATATACAAACGACACTACCGCCCTGATTTAGGAAAGCACTTAATCATCTTTTACCTTCCAAATAGGATTTTCCCTGTACGAGAGAACTTTGGCGTTCCCTCTGAGTACTTTCCTGAATGGGAGAAACAGCATCTAATGATAAACTCTTAGAGGTTTGTGTCAGCTGTGCCAGCTAATCCAGCTGGGCCACACGCTGAAGCACAAAGGCCAGCAAATACATTAACTCTCTGAAGGTTTTCAAATAATAAAGCAACACAACTGACACCCTCAGAAACCTGTACCACTTCTAGAATTTTACACACACAAATGAAAAAAGTATATGGGAAAATTTTACAAATAAATGAGAAAACAGACTTTGATAAGGGAGCTAAATTGATAGTAGTACCAGTACAGTGACAAATTTAAGCCCCCAAAAATCCAATTACAAATCTAGAAAATCAAAGTGACTCTTAATTTGTAGACACTATTAATATAAGAGAAAGTTATTTAAAATAGTGCAACAGTGAATAAAATAAAAGATACCAATCCTGCTTCCAAAAGTCTCCGAGAGAAGCCAAGCATTCAACTGAATCAGGTCAGCAAAACTAAACACTAATATTAGTATTAATCTAAATAAAATTGAATTATGTCATTCTTTTACAGTATGCAAGTGGACTTACTTCCTTATTCTTTAAAATAACTAACACAGATTATCTATTCTCTTTAATAATGCAATTTGAATTACAAAATATTCATATTAAAAATTTATTTGACTATAGTGGTAAAAGTCACCTAGACATTTTGTCGTAGTTAAACATTAGCTTTGGAGTACATCACAAATTCCCTACTGTGAGTCCAAGACCTGTTTCATATAGAAATGCTCTGAGCTTCCAATTGACATTACATTTAAATTAGTCAGTAACTGTGCACACTGAATAAAAATATCTGTCAGTTATTAAAAATGCAGTGACTTACTCAACAGCAATGTTCAAAAGAGACAAACTCAGTATAGCACACTGGTGGTCACAAAGAACTGCCATTTTTGTCTTAAAAATCAGTTATTCGAAATATACTCCAATGATCACAACATTTTCACCTCTAAGAATAAAGTCAGACCCATTCAGAACAGGTAAAATACTCACACATGACTACAGAAGCTAACAAAATAAATGCAGATCCAAAATGACCTATCTAAACTAGCAATACCAAGCACCTAATGTAGACAACACACAGTATAGTTGATGTCATTCCAGAATTTATCAAGAATTGAGCTTGTAGCTTTGCATCATAAAACTAAACTTCTCTCTCATGTCCAGTCTGTTCAAACAGCTCATGTCATATGGTACCAGGGAGTGAGGCAAGCCAAAGACTTGGAAGGAACACAAGCCAAACTGTAGAGCTGACCTTGGAGCAGATACAGTACATTTTTTGCTCTGAAGCAATGAAGAAAATTCAAGGGCACAGAGGAAAGGTCAGACAGTCACCTTCTGTTGATGGGAAACTATAACACATGCTCACCAAAGCTCTGAACTACGCAGTTTCAAAGACCTACATAATGATAAAACTTTCCTAGGAGGAGTTTATCAGCTTACACATTGTTATAACCAGACAAGAATTCCAAAGATTGTTCATTAAACACTAGAAACAGCACAAGTGACATAGTGAAACCCCTTGCATTTTCACCCCAAAATTGCAAGAAAGTAAGCCCCACTATCAAAATGGCAGACAGCTATATAACATCCCACCCACATAAGACAGGATTTCCTACCTCAGCTTTGCTGGCAGCCAGTGATGTCAAAACCTGAAAATTACAGGAAAAATGCCTTAGTATTGATTCAACAAAACAGGAGTGGGATTAATTTGCTTTTGAGGTAACTGACAACAGTTGGTTGTTATGGCTTGAGAGAATAGAACTGAAGAGAACTTTCATACTGACTGCCCACCTCTCATGCATATCAGAGGCAAAATCAGGCATAAATTAAAAGAACAGTAATATTTGGAGAATAATGAAAACCATGCCAAAACAGAACTGGAAAAAATGTTTTTCTATTTTTACTTATTTTTAATTTGTTTCTGAACAGAAATGATGAGTAATGCAACTAGAAACTATTCTAACACATCAAGAAAATTACCAGGACATGCTTTGAAAACAAGCCAGTGTAGTTTCATAGTGCTGGAAGCAACAGAGAGTTTGAAGAGCACACTCCGTGTAAAACATGACAAAGAAAGGTTTGCCAGCTTCTGCTTACTGGGGATGTACTGTGTTGGGTGCAGGTACTGGCAGGAAAGGAACTGCAGGAACCTCTACAGGAAAAGGTCAGGCCCTGTTCCAGTTCTGACTTACAGCAATAAAGGCTGGGCATAGCACAAACATACTTGTCTCCCAATGAGCTCTGGAAGAGCAGGAATTATTCCTCTCCTCCAAACAAGGAAATAATTCATCATTAATTCTGTAGATTTAGGCAGCAAACCATAAGCAAACCAACTACTACCACAGACTTGCACAAAATTCAGTTCAGGCAATACAGATAAAATTGTTATTTACATTACAATAACAAATAACAAACATTTAGTGTTATTAAGTTAACAGTTGCTATTAGGTTATGAGGGCTGTAAAACTGCATTTGTAAAACAAAACTCTGTTAAAACTTTATGTGATAATACTCTCACAACTTTACTAGGCTGAAACCCCCCTTATAATCTCACGTATATAAGACTGGCACCTAGATATAATTCTATCTACATGAGAATAGATCTTTCTTTTTACTGAGGTCACCAATCACTTTTAAAGGATATCACCAATTTTCCCCAGCTTTTATGAGCAGGAGAGGGAGTGACCGACAGTGACTCAGTTGGAGGGGAGGCGAAGCAGAGCAGAGAGTTTAATTGAATATAGCTCAGCCTGCATAGCAAAAATAAAATTTGTGTGCAGAGCTGGTGTTCAATGGAAGACATCTGTGGATTCATCAAAAAATTACTTCAAAGGAATTTGGGAATGGAAATGATCTCCTGACACATCACAACAAGGCACCTGCAATCGCAGTTACTTAATTTAACCTGATTCCAAAACAGTATCAGCTCTGTTTGAAATGTGAATTTTTGGCACTAATAGAATTTTTGAAGGCTGTTCAAGAATTTCTCTCACACAAGCAGAATTTACCCTTATTTAAGTTCTATTTATTTACAAACAACCTATCACCTTTTTCTTTCTTTCTGTTTTTTTTTTCTTTGTTATTCCTCTTCAGCAATACTCTTTAGGTTTAGCAGTTATTTTTCTTTTCCAACACAGACCTTACATAAAGTCATCTCATCTGTTCTCTGCTAGAATTCCATTAGGCTTAACGTCATTCTGTTAGTGTCCCCTCACAAGAAGGTCTTTCTATCAATAAACTCAGTAGAGTTACACTCAACTTACTACAATCTAATTACATCATATTTTCTTTTAGGTAAATGAATAAAACCAAATATTTTAGAGGATGCACACAAAACCTAGTTTAACTTAAAACACCAGTATTTGGAGTGGAGTCTCTTTAAGCTCTCATAAATCCCACTCTAAACCATCCCTCAGAGATGCCCCTCTCTCTCATCTATGTAAATAATGTGAATACAACTAAGCAATAGAACTACTCTAACCAAGGACTCACTAATGCCTTGAAATATAATTAAGCACTCTTCTACCTTAGTAATCCACATGTACACCCAGAGAGTGTATTTCTCTTTTATACTGCTTTACCTCTCCGTTGCTTTATAGTCATCAAGTGGTCAACTGGACCACTGGACACATTATGCTGACATCTTTCTTCTCAAAGTTATTGCCTGATAAATCCCTGTTCAGCTGCTGAATTCCAGTTAGCTCCTAGAAGGATGACCTTTTACTTGGTATTACTAACATTAATTCACTTCTTTTATTTCAACCTGCTAGAGCATTCATCTCTTCCTGGATCAGGGTCTTCTATATTTCCAATTAGCTTCACATTTTTATCAAATTTCATCAGCAGATTCTTATGCCAAGCACGCTAATGAAAAATTATCAAATGAAATGATAAATAACTTGACACAGTCATTCTGCTGAGGGCAGCATTGCTTTGAGCCATGCAGTACTGCTGACACCTGCCTGGCAGGTTACCAGGTGCTCACATCAGAGTTATGTTAGTAAAATACTTCACCAGCCCATGCTATATAGTTGAGCAAAATGCCCTGTGTCATCCAGTCTGGAGATGGGGATACGAACATACCCTGAGACACGAGGCCAGGCTGGATGCAGTTTTGAGAAACCTGGTCTAGTGGAAGGCGTCCCTAGGACACGGGTAGTTGGAACTAGATGATCTTTAAGGTGCCTTCCAACTCAAACCATTCCATGACTCTATGATTCCTGAAAACTCTGTAAAGTGATCCTCTCACCAGAAGGACTATGGTCTTCAACAGTAGACTCATCACTATATAAATGGAGGCAGATACGGAATGTTTCTATTTAAAATAATGATATTCCTCAAGCTGATGTTTAATTAATAAACATTAGAACACATTCATATTCTAGGTCAAATAACATTTATTAAATTAATGAGCTGACTGCTGTTAGTCTGTAAAGACCTGACAATTACCTAAAAGTTTTAGCAGAGATTTTTGTTCAAGTTTATGTATGTTAATGCTTGTATGACTGATTTCCTACTCCCTCTCAACCCTACTCACCTCACCAGTTCCTGAAACTTTTAATTTCTAGACCAGCAACTGGATTTTCTGTCAAGTTTGAGAAGTCAATGAATGAACACTCGAGAGTTGTATAAAACATATGACAAAGAATAGCAGTTGGGAAGTCATTCCTTGCTGTAGGCTTTTGCAAAACTGGTCTGCATGTGACAGCACAATTACCCAATTAAACCCTCTGAGAAGGTATGGCCAGGTATCAAGCTTCTTAAGAGAGTACCCATTGAGACCTGTGGCCAGGTCACCCAAGACAGAAAACCAACTTATCTATCCTGGGCAATCCTGGGTAAAGAAGTACCTATAGTTATGTCTCGATAATAAACTAATTATTACAGAAGGGGAGGATTGGGGACAAGCCAAGTAAAGGAGCAGAGACCAAGAATTGGAGTGTAGACAATGTGCCTGTCACAATTAGTTGATCTTGCTTTACAAGTCTGGCAGCTTCCTTTGTGGATCATGCTACCTGCAACAGCTTATAGTTCTTACCGATGTTTGGTATGAAGTATGACATTCTCTTACTGTCTCTTACTGTCTCCTGGACATTTTTATGTACTACTCAAGAACGCAGCAATTTCATCAAGAGAGATCACAGCTTGGGTGACGTTTTCCTATCTTTCTCACAATAATCCCTTTGTGAAATAAAAAGCCCATGGGTTTATGTCACTTTCTCAAGGAGGTTGCAATTTATTTTTCTTGTACTAGAAGCTATACAAAACTGACAGAAAACATCCTTAAAATGGCTTTTTTGCTACTCACAAAAGTTGCACTCAATTCAGAAACTCGCATTGTACATAAGGAAACATATGAATGCTGACAAAAATGTAGATATGGTGATAACACTGCAAATGCAGTAAACAGTCTTTTAAGCTATGTTTACTGGTTTTAATGCTTAGAAAGGCCTTACCTTGACGTGCATGTATATGTAGTTCCTAACCTCCAGAATTAATTAAAATGACAGTATGTGCCATTCTAAGAGTGTATCCAAATAGTTGTTATTTGTTATGCATCTCAAGCTAGCAAATTACCATAAAGAAATAAAGGAAATCTTCTAGAATGAAAAAAGCTCCTGAAATATGAAATGGAAAGCTCATTTAACGTAATTTCTGTATTAAATACATATGAAATTTCCTGTGTAAAAGCTCGAAGATAAAAGAGCAGGGACAAAAACTGAAAGAGACACATGAGCCAGGATTCTCATCTATCACTTGCCTGAAAGCCAGTAACCATTTCACTGACTTGGTCATCTCATCAACATTTTTCTGAATGAACGTTGAACATTTAAAAAACCATAATTTTCACCTTTCATAACTTTGTAACTTCCTAGGTTTCTGTGGCATGAGAAAAAGGTTTATTTCAGTCCTAGTCCAAGAAACTAAATGCATGGAATTCCTTCAGTGTCGCCTCACATTTAGCTCATCCTGCTTCAGACTCATATAGGGCATGCATATGTGCTATGTTACAAGAACACTCATTGAAAGAGGTGCAACTAATGGCCTTGCAGTTTAGCATCTTTCTTGTGCTTACCTGAGAATACTGCCTAGTTACAAAACATGATTCAAATAAATAAAATAAATAAATAAATAAAGGTACAAATGGACATTTACAGTAAGCTGAAGAAGACCATCTCCTGTACTTCGGACTTCTGAAATTCAGAATATTTCAGAATATATTTCAGACAAAGAGGATTTTGAGAATGAAAAAAATGTATAAACTTAGAAGAAAAAAGATAGCATGACTGGAATTGTCAATGACAGGATGGAATTGGTTTTATTTCTTTTTCTTCCACCATTAATGTTAATAAAGTGACTCAAGAGCTGTTTCTTCGATAGATATTCTAAGAAGTAATTTTATTACAGTAAAGCTTTTGATGTCTATAAGACACCTCCTAGTTTTTTTCAGGGCTGTTGGAAGAGAAAGATAAGTACAATTCATGTCATGTAGTATGGCTGAACTTTTGTGTAGCAATGAGTGGAACATGTGGCTGAATGTGCAGGTCATGTTTCATTCAAACTCGGCCACTGGAGTTAAGAAAGTAGGAGACAGCCAAGTTGTGTCTCTTTTTAGAGAGAGTGTTTAATTTCTTAGACATAAAATACATGACCAACAACCAAATCTGCTGCTTCATCCACTCTCACTGTTAACCAGTACCTCCCCAGCTTAAGCAGTCCTGAAAATACTGCAGTAAACACTCCTACAAGGCAACTGAATAAGATTTGGACTAACAAGGAGATCAAGAGAAGAAATTTGACATGGTTTTGTGAATGGCTTGGCATTTATCAGAACAAATGTGAAATATTACTTTGAACTGTTTGTCTCGCTGAGCTTAGGCAGTTTTAAAAATTACACTGTACTGCAACCTTTTATTAATTTCTGCATTTGCCTGAGAGTGGGACAGATGTAAGAGTAATTGCCCATTGGTTCTTCCCCTTTTTCATTTGCCTGGTACAGTCCCTGGTGCAGCTCCTCAGGATTCAGAACACATTTCTGATTGTGATTCACAGTCCATGTCACTGAGCAGAATTCGAGCTGTTGAAGCTATTTTGTGAGAGGTGTATGAAGAAACGGGCCTTATGCTGAATATTCTTCACCACCTCTGCACTCCATTATGTGAACAATTACCTGCAATATCACTGATTCACTGTGATAAACACCAGCAGTGGAACAGGAAAATAAACAAGAAAAAAACCAACCAACTAGCCTCCCTTATTATTATTTTCACAATGTAATGTCTGACTATTAGTACTGATAAAAATTAAAAAAAAAAAAAGGCAAACCTGCATTGTCTTAATTTACTTCCTAAAGCACTATACCTATGAAATGTGAAATTCTAATAATTCTAATTTATTTAGCCAAATTCAGTGATGTTATCATGATAAATAGAGCTGTAAATCTAAATTGTTTCTTTAACACATTTAAATATCTCCTTCATAAGCATACAAAAACATGCATTGCAAAAGATATCACCTACTTGCTAAGACAGTTTATTCATTAGTTTCCATTACATAAGAAAGATACCACATAAGGACATGGAGCTGTTGAAGCAAGTCCAGAGGAGGTCCATGAGGATGATAAGGGAACTGGATCACCTCCTGTATGAAGACAGACTGAGGAAGTTTGGGCTCTTCAGCCTGGAGAAGCTGCTTGGAGACCTCATAGCAGCCTCTCAGTATCTGAAGGGGGTCTACAAGGATGCTGGGGAGCTACTCTTCATCAGGGACTGTAGTGACAGGACAAAGAATAATGGGTTTAAAGTGAAACAGGGGAAGTTCAGCTTAGAAGAAGCTCTTTACTGTGAGGGTGGTGAGGCACTGGAACAGGCTGCCCAGAGAAGTGGCAAATGTTCCATCCCTGTGTCCTGGGTTCAGCAGTAGCAGTCATTTTTCTCCTTCTCGGTAGGTGGTGCAGTGCTGTGGTTTTGACTTTCAGCCTGGGAACAGCGCTGATAACGCCAATGTTTTCAGTTACTGCTTAGAATGTTTTGGTCTGGTCAAGGAATTTCTGAGCCTCATGCTCTGCCATGGCTCCCCTCCCAGGGAGGAGGGGAAGACAGGAGGAAGCAGAGACAGGACACCTGACCCAAACTGACCAAAGAGGTATTCTATACCACAGTATGTCATGCCCAGGATGTAAAACGGAGGGCAGAGACCTAGAAGGGTTGGGGGGTGCACTGTTTGGCTGGGCTGGGTGTAGATGGTGAGCAATTGAATTATTTTCCCTTGTATTTCTCTTGTCATTATTATTATTGGTGGTAGCAGCAGTGGTTTGTGTTATACCTTAGTTACTAAACTGTTCTTATCTCAACCTGAGGGAGTTGCATTCTTTCAATTCTCCTTCAAATCCCTCCAGCAGCGGGGGGAAGAAAGAGGGGGGAGTGAGTGAGCAATGTGCATGGCTGAGAGGCTTAAACCACGATACTCTGGCAGTATTCATGGCCAGGTTGGACAGGGTCTTTGGTGACGTGGTCTAGGGTAAAACACCCCTGCATATGGCAAGGTGAGGTAGAACTAGATGACCTTAAGGTCTTTTCCAACCCAAACAATTCTGTGATTCTCCTTGCTTTCTAAAAGCAATGCTGGAAAGCAAATTAAAATTCACTTTCATATCCACATTCATTAGGCTACCATGAAACCCCGCACATTCAGTTGTGAACCTAATCCTTAATGGTCAAAAAAGTGGCTGAGTATTAGGAAGGCGGCACTTGATCCAAGAATGTTTACTTACGTAGGTTGTTTTTCAATTGTGATCTTAATATTATACATATTACTTCTCTAACACAGTTTTAACTAAAACACAGTATTTTTTAAATTAAATGGATTATTTTTGTTTAAACTGGCCAGGAAGGCTTTAGGAGGTCACAGAATCATAGAATAGCTGGGGTTGGAAAGGACCTTAAGATCATCTAGCTCCAAACACCCTGCCATGGGTCAGGGACACCTCCCACTACACCATATCACCCAAGGCTATGGCCAATCTGGCCTTGAATACCGCCAGCGATGGAGCATTCACAGCTTCCCTGGGCAACCCATTCCAGTGCCTCACCACCCAGACAGTAAAGAATTTCTTCCCCATATCCAATCTGAACTTCCCCTGCTGAATTTAGAACCCATTACTCATTGTCCTCTCACAACAGTTCCCAACAAAGAGTCCGTCCCCAGCATCCCTATAGGCCCCCTTCAGTTATTGGAAGGTTGCTATGAGGTCTCCATGCAGCCTTCTCTTCTCCAGGCTCAACAGCCCCAAATCTCTCATCCTATCTTCATATGGGAGGTGCTCCAGTCCCCTCATCATCCTCGTGGCCCTCCTCTGGACTTGTTCCAACA
>JAOEHY010035241.1:17182-39328 GCA_025447955.1 Psilopsiagon aurifrons | reverse complement strand
GGCTGGGGGTGTGGCGGGGGTGCCGGGTCAAGGACCGATGGGGCCAAGCGGGCCTGCGAGGCGGGCCGTGCCGTTCCCGCGGAGCTTGGTCACCTGGTACTGGGGTCTGTGGGCCTTTGAGAGCGTCCTGTTGGCTGTGGAAAAGCAGTGAGCTGTGGGGGGATACCTTGGGGAGATGCTGAAGGATAAGACAATTGATAGTGCTTACACAGCAACCAAGGCTGACATGAAAATAGGTATAACCTGGCCTTGGTTTTCTGGCAATATAATTGTGTATGGTTCTTTAAAACTATGTTTAGTAGGCAGAAAGACTTTATTTATCTATGATTTTTTTATTTATGTAGTATGACCCTAATTTAGCCTCAGGATTTAGGGAAGGGGAGTCAGTAGTAACAAGATTAGCATTTTGAGTAGGGGAACGGGTGTCATAGAACCATAGAATAGTTTGGGTTGGAAGAAACCTTCAAAGGTCATGTAGTCCAACCCCCCCTGCAATGAGCAGGGACACCTTCCACTAGATCAAGTTCCTCAGAGCCCCATCCAGCCTGACCTTGAATGTCTCCAGGGATGGGGAATCTACCACCTCTTTGGGCAATCTGCTCCAATGTTTCACCACCCCCATTGTAAAAAATTTCTTCCTTATATCCACCTTAGATCTACATCAATGTAACTGACGTTAGAGCTTGCTGCCAATGGGTCTTCTCAATAGGGGAATATGCTTCCAAATTTTTGTTTTATTCCACAGATGTGTGTCTATTTTTACAGATTTTCAGAAATACGATCAAGGCCGATTGCAGAATAGCAGCTTTTTTTGAGGTTCTAGTGAAATACTGCTCCTCTGAGAACCAGTGCTAGAGGCCATAGTGGTAATACACTGCATATTTTTTTATTACTAAGAGAGAAAGCACTGCGGTAAAGCTTAATTCTCTACTAATATATCTGTTCCTTGAGTGCAATATACAGGCAGAGCCCTGAACACTGACAAAATCCATGCACACTGATGAATGCCTTTGATGTGATTAAGACATTCCCAGTAAATGATTCACCAGATGGCACATCAAAAGAAGTTATTCAAATTGCAATTCAGAACTTCAGCTAATCTCTGAAGTGTGTGGGCTAGCATCCAGGATGCAACTGTTTTGCATGAGTTAGTTGTCCTGTATTACCTTGTCTAAATGTGGTGATTTTCCCTTATTTTGTTATCAAGCAATACCAAAAAACCAGAAGGGAGGTCAGGAGGGAACAGTTTTGACCCCTGTTTGCTCCCAAATCTGGGGCCTTTGAAGGAGACCAACATTGGCAGGACTGGATGTATGAATATGAGTTTTTTTGGTCCCTATTTTCTTGGCTGTTGTCCTATTTTCCATTTTCTCTCTCTTTTTTGCCTGCTGCCTTTCTACCTTCCCCTCCACATTAAGGGAAGGTACTTGGTGCTGATGATCAAAGGTGCAGATGAATGCTATACAAGTGAAGTGAACTTAGTCTGGTGGAATGCTACCTGAGGATCCATACACATTTAGCGGAACTGACACCCACCCACCCCTTCCAGCTGATGGTAACAAGAGCCCTCGTGGTCTTGGGAACAGATAATATTGATGGCTTTGAAGGAGCCTGTTGATCTGCAGCCTGAGCTTGTGGTTTTGGTCTGTTAGATCTGAAATCCAACAACCATCTAGCCTCAGCAATTCTTCTTTCAAGGTTTCTCAAGGTTTTCTTGCACTCTATTTGTTTTGCTGGATTAGGATCCAACTCCTTTTCTCTTCAGATACCTACTACCAATGCTTTCATTTGGATGTTCACTTGTCCTCTCAGCATTCAGAGAGGAACATTCTCCCTTTGATATATCAGTAAGTGTGCATTTACAGTGGAGGATGTATATCAACCATTACATGTCTGAGCTTTATCCCCTGTGATTTAAATCTGGAGTGGGTAGAATCTAACACTATCACTTACACAAAGCCCAAATTTACAGAGCCATAATGTATGACTCAACTCTGAAATTCTGCCAAGTGCTGGGGAGACATTATCCAGTTTATTTGCATGCATCTCTCTCTTTCAAGTTTGCTTTAAACACTTTGCAGTGAGATTTCCAGAAGGATAAATGTTACTTAAATGAAACCAGCATGTAGTAACCTGTCTGGTGCTGCAAGCAAGGTGGAATATTTAGAATATTCAGCTTTTTTTCAGGTAGTGATCTGTATCTGCTGTACTGGGTCCCTACTTGCTGATTTTGGGTGGCCCCTTCCTATTTTGAAGGTTCTTACAAACTCAAAAATTATACTTCAAAAGTGAGGTAAATTTTGTTTGCCTGATAATTCCACTTAACTTGGCTAGAAAAGGGGGGTTTATAAAATCAGTTTGCTTTTCAAGAATTACCGTAGCAGTTTATTTTCTGATAGTTTTTTCTCATCCTAGACAAGGAAAATAGGTGAGTCAGTTTTGTTTTTACTTTCAGCCACTTTCCCCTTCAGGCTCACAGTGCTGACATGTTTGTGGGAGCCTTTTTCATGTGGCATATAACTGGATTCACTGCGATCACTTTGGCTGCATTTGGAAGCTTCTGTTTTCCCTCATTTGTTTACTGCCTTGCTTTGAAAAGGGATGTCAGAAATTTTTGCCTCTCCCATTCACACCAATGCTCCCCACCCAGGTTTTCAGTGTGTGATCTACCCAGTTTATAGAAGACGTGAATCTGCACAGGTTCTGTTGGTGAAATTATACTAAATTATGTACGGGTATATAAAGATAGATACACACAAATGCACATCTGCTACCACTGCATGCAGATGGGGTTGTGAGTTTGGTTCTGGCAAGTAGCACAGTCCCCCCATTCCAATGTAAACACTGTGCCTGTAATAGGTACTCCTATTCAGCTCAGTTAATTTGTATGCTGGGAAGTGCCATGTTTTTCTTAGCATTTGAGCATGAACCACAAATACACATGATAGTCTGAGCTGCTGAAACTTACCTGCATTTAATATTTACCATCTGCTCTCTGTTCATTGAGAGGATGTAACAAGCAAGCAACAAGTGCGTAGTAAGATCTAAGGAAAGGCTTTAGAAACTTGAAAGAAGTATTTTAGTGACTCATACAGTAATGGTGCCTTAGACTGGGATTCGTATTAGCTTTGCGTGAGGATGTATTCAGGATACATCAAATGTACAATGAAGTTCATTTTACTGCCACGGGCACTCAGACCCACCCAGTAAGAAGGAGCCTTTTTGTGGTGCATTTCTAGCATACTGACTGAGTAGCACTCTCCTTGCAAGGAGAGTGAAGGGGAAGAAGGAGAATAAGAAAGCACAGATTGGGTTTGTATGACAGGTGCTGGTTAGTTGTTGCCTTCTTTTGGGGGGGGGGAGGCTTCAGTCTTATCACTGGAAGTCAATTCTGAAATAAAAAACCAAAGTCAAGTTTTTGCTTTCAAATGAGTTTTGTTGTCACAGCAACAAGAGAGGCAGCATGCTGAGAGTGTTCTTGGTCCTGCAGCAGCTTATCCTGCCCAGTTTACAATTGCTTTGCTGCCTTTCTGTGGACTCTCCAAACTCATTAGTGTTCCTACAGGTAACCCCCGGTGGGAGCTGACTCCAGAAAATTATTTAGCTTTCCTCTTCTCTACCTTTACTTTTGCATGCTCTTCTGAGTAAAAAGGAAAACAAAGTGTTCTCTTCTGAGTTGATTTTCACCATTTAGCCCATACCTGGTGAGAGCTGTCAGAGGTGAGATGGCTGCAGGCATATTTTCCAGAAGACAGGAGAAGAGCTGAGGAGGAGTGTCAGCAGTGGGTCTGGCCTGCACTTCAACCATACTGATTTTTCCTCAAAAAAAGTTACTTCAGTTAGGAGGATAACCAAAATGTAACTAATACCTCTCAAAAGAAGAGATACTGGGGGGACTTGCCTTCCAACTGAGTTACTATTTACTGTGCTTATTTTGAAGGGGAAGAGGAACATACGAAGTTTCCAAAGCCTTTTCCTCAGGGGATGAAAGTCTAAGCTCCAAGTTGTAATGTGCACGAGAATAACCTGAAGCCTTTTAACAAAGCTGTCTTGCTCCTGCTCTTTGCACTGGTGGCCTTTTGAAATCTTCCCCAGTGTAGCAGCACCTCTGGCAACAGCACTGGGACCTGGAGGTCTGGTTCTCAGGAACACGTGACAGCAGCTGCACTGGGGCAGGGCATCACTGGTGGTTGCAGTGAGGCACAAACCTAGCACAGCTTTCCAACTGGGAGAGCATATTTTACATGGCTGCAACAAACTGAGCTGGCTTAAGCCAGTTCTGTGCAGCATGTGACTTCCCGTTCAGATTTATGCACTGAAAGAAGACAGAACAGAGCAGAGTTGTACAGCATTTGCTCTTCCTAAACCTCTTCCAAATGAGACTCAATCTGCAACAGAGAGGGGGTCTTTTTTTTGAAGAAGCTGTCCCACTCAAAAAAAGAGACTGAAAGACAGCAAAAACCCACGTCGGAATGTCTTTAGAGAAAGTTTCTCCCTTCAGTACAGCCTTTCCCTCAGCAGGACTTATTAAAATACAGGCACTTTCTCCAAAGGAAAGGCAAGTACAAAGCACACCATGAAAACAGAATTTCAAGCTATTTCATTATGCCACCATTCTTTCTGCAGTGGACATCGGATGGTAAGGAACATTGCCTTTAGAAGTTCAAACTTTGTGCCTTCCATATATGAGCAATTACATGTGAAAAAAATCACACAGATTTCCCAGCTGAAAAAAGTGCCCAAAATGGTTATAAAAGAGCTGAGAATTTCCGTCTTAATTAGCTGCTTTGGTCTCTAAGCCTATGCACTGGGATTTTAAAAGTTTTTAATTTACATAAGCAAAGACATTAAAAGAACAGGGTTAAGCTGTGGTGGCAGTTCATCCCTCTGTCATATCCAACCATGTCAGAGAGCAGTCCCAAGCCCTTCGGGAAGCAGCGTATCTGTGCTTCCCCTTCCCCTGCTCTGCCGCATCCCTGATATCCAAGCCAGGGACAGAGAGGACTGCTTTTTATGGCAATATCTTTTGTCAAGGATGTGAGAGCCAGTTGCCTTAAAGCAAAGGTATTCCCTTCTCCTGGAGTTTGCACTTGGTTTTGAATAGACATATCAGTGTCATAGAGAAAGCACAGCAAGTGTCCATGTTGAGGGATCGATCATTTTTCACATCCCATGAGCGATGGAAAACAATATCAGAAATGGAAAACAATTATCTACCTGCAAATACCAAGTAGCGAATTCTCCTGCTGGGTGGGAACGTTATGCTGGTCTATCTATATCAAAGATGTACCCTTGCTATAAGGAACATTCTGAGGAAAAGAGAATTGCATTTCTGCAGATGGGAGAAAGTATGGCAGAACTATATTTAACCTCTTTTATGGACAAAAGGTCCCTTAAAGGCCATGTGATAGTAGCTCACATCAGAGTTGTCTGGACTCTGTCTCTAAAGTATAGCCTAACTCAACATAACATGAAAACAAAGAACAAGCCAACAAACACCACCGAACCAAACAGGCAAAGCCTCCACCTGGTCCTACTGGAACAGACACCAGATATCACATAGGAACACAGAAGAGTATGCTGATTTTATTGGATATTTAGGGACAATTTGCTTCTATTCCTTCATGCTCTCTCATCTTTCCTCTTTTCTGATATTCACACAAGCAGTACATTTACTAGTTTGTCTTATGTGTAGGTGTCTGGGTGATCAGCTATTGCTATCCTGGGAGAATAAGTGGTAGTCTGGAGGTTCCTGCAACTGGGCAGGAACTGAATGGGGAGAACTAGTGGGGATTTCAAAGTAACTGGAAAAGGGCTCACTTAAACCAACAGGATTCCTGTATGATGAAGAGAAGGAGGGTACGATCTACAGCTAAGGGATGGATTTATAAGTACAGAGCCATTACTAGTTCCTGAGGGTAGTGAGATGAAACAGTGTGGTTCTTGCATGTGTTTTTGCTTTGTTGGCAAATGTTCACTGTTCATGTCATAGCCAAGCAACCGCTCAAACTGGGCAACAAAAGCAACATGGCTGCACAGCCATTCTGAAGTCCTTTGCCTCTTCTGCAACAGGTTGTATGTGTCAAGGACAGAAATCTGTTAGACATAGAGGATAAAGTTCACCTGAGCACATGGGGCCAGCATGAGAGCAAGGGCTTTTTTGTCCCTTGTTGCTCTTGTCTAAATGGTACTAATTGCAGGAGTGTTAGGTGCTAGCTTGCTGCAGAAATAGGCCTGTATTTACATCTTATATCTTGTATTTTGTGCCCAATGGCCTATGTTAAAACAATGTCTTGTGTAGTGCAGAATGAGGCATGAGTTCACTGCCCCTGAAAGAACAATTTTATTTTTGTTGTTATAGTGAATGCTACCCTTTGCAATTGTTAAATCTGCAGTGCTCAGAGCAAGGTGATGGATCATCTTTAATATTTACCACTTTGAAGGCACTATGAGCATGTAAACAGGTTTTGCTAACAGTTTTATGCTGAAGCTAATGGCATTCTCATTCAGATATGTATCCTTGGAAAAAATAAATAAGTAAAACGCACAGTCCTTAGGAAATACTGTGCTCCTGCCACTGCCACATCTACAATCAAAACCTAGGAACACTTATTATTTGAAAGGTAAGTAACAGCTGCTATGTAAAAAGATTCTTGAAAACAGATGTGTTAGATGTGACTAGACACTTCTAGCTCCATGTGAGGCTGAAAACTGGAACATGTCTTCATGAAAGGGAAAAAAAAGTATTGTGGGGTGGTGCTTTCTCTTTTCTTCAGATTTCTTGCACCCACATGGCTGTTAACTTTATAGACTTTGTAGCCAAGGATCCTCCCACAAGAAGCAGGAACAGAGCCCAGATAGCTCCCATTCAAATGGGGCTTGCTCCCATCTCCAGATTGACTAATTCTCCACTCTGGTGAGCCTTCCCAGCCTGTGAAATTTTACCTGCAGTTTCTCTCCAAAGCTTGCATGAAAGCTACTGTGCTACAAAGGATTCAAGTTATGATACACTGTCAGCTTCCCGTTTTCTGTTGAAACATTTTATCCTAAACTCAGGTTATTTGGTTAGATCGGTAAGTTTAGTTTAGAAATGCGCAGAGGTAAAACCATTAACAGCAAGAGAATGATTTGTCCCTTACAAAAATCTGAGCCCTTAGAGACATTGCTTGTAGAAGCCTTTATGCTATGGTTGACTTTCTAGACAAGTATTGAGATGATTGCCAGTAACATTCAGTTGGCGGCACGTAAGCCAATATGGTGCAATTATGTATGAAAGTTATTACCCCTAAAATAGCAAAGATGTAGTTGTTCTCCACCAATTTAGCGATACCACATAGTAAGATAATTTAGAAGGAATCCCTAAAAATTTGTGACTGGAGTGGTGATGAGAAGAACCTGTTCAGATTATTAATGTGTGTGCTGCCTGCATGAAAGCTGACAACAAAGTTCTGGGGTTTTAAATCAACTCAGCAAGAGCATGTACTTGTCTGTGTTGCAGACAGATGTATCAACACACATATGTGAAAGACTTTGAGTGACACAAAGGGCAGCTGAGGAGCAGCAACCCACTCATGCTTTTCCAAGCTCCCTTCTGGCTTGGTGTTTCGAAGGTGGAAGTTGAAACAGCTCTCAAAAAGACTGTATGATACAGCAGGTGTATTTTTAAAAAATTAAGGCTGTAGTACAAAGTAAATTAAATAAAAATGGTCTTCATGTTAGGTACTGGCTTGCTTTTGTGTTTTCCATCACAAAATCTAATGCCTGTATATGTAAGTGGGATGACTCAGTTTTGCAGAGGTTGTTGATGGATACTGTCAAGAGAGACATTCCTCAACAGGCAAAAAATAAGAGAAGGCAGAGATTTTAATTTGTTGGTTAAAACTCTCAGTTGCAGGCCTTAGCGTACAAAAGCTGTTTGCATATATTTGGGAATTCTGTAAAAAGGTGATACTCCGTGTCCCAGATAACTTCTTCTCTGAGTCTGTGTCAGCTCCTTAAAGAACCTGTTGTGAAAATTTCCTTGCAGTTTGTGGGTTTTCTTTAAACAGTCTGGTTGTAATTTGATGACACGATGCAAACACACGGTTAGAATCAAGTGCTAGAAATAGCTTCCTAGCACTCAAATTGTTTTTTAAAATAAGCAAGTAAATATGTGCATGTAAGTCATGCACGCATCCAGGCAGAACTAGTTATTTTTATTCATCCAAATGAAATTGCCTGTAAAATCATGAGGTGCTATTTATCGTTACCATTATTTATAATTTAAAATGCTAACAGTGACATGAAGTGTTGTCTCAGCTCATTTAACAGGCCGTGAAATGGTCAGAAGGGTAACAGAAATCTCTGACAAACCAACCTCAGGTAAAATATAGTTATTCTTGTTTGCTACTCAACCCTGCTTTTTCATAATGGTGAGTAAAAATGGGTCACCTTATTAGACCCAAAATACTATCATTAGCAGGAAGTGTTTCCATTTCAAATTGACGAGAACACAGGTGTAGCCCAGTGTCACCCCCTCCCTGTGGTTCGAGTTCAAGGGGAACTGGAGTAACAGGAAAAAATAGCTGGACTGGCTTCCAGCAGCAAAACTGTGGTGAGCTTGAAGAAGTTATGCTGCCTGTCACCTCAGCTATGGGGCGTTCACAGGGCATAGTGTCTTTTGCAGCAAGTTTCTCTCCTTAGTTCTTTCCACCTTAGGAAAAAAAGATATTTTAGTCACTTTTACACATGAACCATCAATTTTGATCCAACACTGGAGTGATTCAGCAAAAATCATCACCTGTATAATGATGTAGTCCCTGACGCTGGGCTTATTCCCAGGAACAGCCTTATGTCCCTGAGCAGAGTCCCAGAATCAACTGTGCCATAGCAAAAGCTTTTTGTCGAATTATGGCTCTTTGGAGGCTTCATGGAGGCAAGTTATTTCACAGTGCTATTGCACTCTGGGAGCAGAGGGAAGGGCACTGCCTTGCCTTTAGTCACTACTGGCAGGAGAAAAGCACAGCCAAGTTTGGATTTAGGGGGAAGCTTGGTGGAAACACAGGGACTAGGGATGCTCAGAATAGAAAATTAACTGGAAGTTTTAAAAATTTAAATCCTTTTATCCCCGTGGATGTATTTCTTGAAGCACTTGAGTGGATGAACTGCTCAATAGTTTTTCAGTATCTATTTCTGTGAGAAACCAGGCATAATTGCAAGCCAGCTTTTCTTTAAGGACCAGGGCTTAAAACCTCTTGGTAGAAATTTCCAGCCACAAATGGTTATTATACTGCTCTAAAAAAGTATATTAATAGTAATGAGATACTATTTGTTTTTTACTGTGTTATTTTCATGAAATAACATTTGCCTTAATCCTGCTTGCTTTGGCTTTTTCTCTCTCTTGGCCTGATCCATATGACAAATGCTCATTTATGCAGCAGATACCTGACTCAGGACTTAGAAAAATGCAGAAAAAACACAGTTTTGTGACAAGACAGGAAGAACTACAGAGCTATAGCCAGTTACAGCCCTAACTGTAACTGGGAAAGCTACTGAGACAAACCAGTTGCTTGCTTACCAATGAGAAATATTTCTTCAGACAAAGTGAGAGTTCGAGTAATGTATAGATTCCTACCCATGCCCATTGAATGTCCTCCTTGAGAAAGGACCAAAACAGTCCAAAAACTGTGTTAAATGCAAAGAAATTGTATTTGAATCATTTGTCCTACCAGACATGGGATATTGTGCCTTGGTTATTTACAACAACAGCTGTCATCTCAAAACACACCTCAGTAAGGGGCAGTCACCATTTACTTCCTTAGCAATGCTGAAATGCAGGGGGAACTTTAGTGCCTGCAGCTGCCCAGAGGCCAGCTGATGCTGCTTGACCTCAAGATCATGTTGCTGTGCTGTTTTTCTCTCCCTAGATATTTACACTCCAGTACTTGGAAAATCAGACCAGACTACACACTCACTTCAGGCAGAGACCATTTGCCATGTGTTGTATTCTGCAGATATAGTCTAAATTGTATGGGTGAAAAAGAGAACTAAAGAGACCATCTGCAAATACACAGCTTGTATCCACCTTCAGACAAAAAAAAAAATTGATGCCAGTCCTGAGAGCTAACTGGATAATCTGTCCTTCTTTCTGGGAGATTGCTATCAGAAGTACGATTACATCTGCTCTGCCAGCAATAGATGATAGTCCTCTGGCAATCAAAAAGAAGGTGATTTTCTGTCATTACTTTCTCATATAGGAGCTTAGATTTGTGATATTCTCAGTGTACTTCATGTTTCAAATTCAAAATGACAATCCATTAGATGATCCAGTGACATTTCACTTGTCTGTGCAAAATCAGTTGGAAAAATTCGTAACAGACCTGGCCCTAAAACCAGAAGTTATGGTTCTCCCATGGTACACAGTGGTGACCTCCCAAGCAGACTGCCCAGCAAATATTTGGATGCAACCCTCTCAATGTATATTTTACACACCAAATGCCACCTGCAGTAAACACACAAGAAATCAAAGCAGGACTGTATACTCAACAGAGAAATCCTGGTATAAGGGTACGATATGAGAGTGAGAGTGGAGAACTCATAAGAAATCCTTTTCGTACTGAACATCCCTTTAATATTGAGCTGAAAGGACCTCTTTAGTTACCTAACAGCATCGTTTTTGTATGACTGTAATTACTCTGTGTGTTCAAATGTCCCTTATTAGCAATGGATCTAAGTAGCCAATTTCAACCAACTTTGATATTGAGAGGAATTGTAGATAATTTTGTTCCTTCAACTGCTGTGGAGATAGGAAGTCACATAAAAAAGAGAGACCATATAAATTTCTAAACTTAGGGAAAGGCTGCTAAACTTACACTTTGTTAGGCACTGTGTGTCCACATTAAGTGTCTTCTCAGCTGCAGGAAGGCTTCTAGTGAAGCTGTCAATCACCTGTGAAGATCCTTGTCCTGAGGATAATTCTGATGGCATTGATTCTGTAGTTATATGGGAACCACATGTGAATTGGCTTCAAAACCAATGCCCCTGGGCTCCAAGCAGAAAAGAGGAATACATGTGACTGGTCTACCTCAGTAAACCACACTTTATAACTCGTCTTGTACGTGAGCAACTTTAAGACATAGAGGATTATCAAACTGCCGTTTAAAGTCATATAGTATTTAATTTGACTTTTAAGGTTTCAGGTTTGATCTCGGAAGTTGTTTACCAAATTCATATGGGGGTAAATTTTTTTGTAACTTACTATTTCTGTTTTGAACTATATTTTGAGTGGATTTATCTTATATACAGTGATTTAGAGAGGCTACAGTAATTTAGTGTGGAGGTATTTAGAGAAGGGACAGACGTCAGGAATACTGTGAGGAGCTGGTTTCTGGACACTTTTCTGGAAAAAGGAAAAACAATTCCATGTCCTTTTTCAGCCTTTTACAGTTTCTTTTAGAAATCCTACAGGAATGTACAATGATCAACAAAATAGTTCCTCGAAGCACCTGGTATCAATGTTTTATTGATGGCATCACGCAGAGACATGGCCCTGGTGCAATCTGAAGCACCGGAGCAGTTGAAGGAGGACTGCAGAATATTAAAAACCCTTGAGCAGAAGATGAGCAACCTCTCAGGGTAAAATTAATCTGAAAACACCTGAAATAATGAGAGTTTACTCTAAGCTATTCTGGCTTCTGTGTCTAATTATCAGAGAAAGATAAGGATGATGCATCCTAGGTAATTTAGGCATCCACATGTTTTAAGCTGACACCATCAATGACTGACTCCATGACTACCTTAGAGAAGACAGCTACTTCACACTGCTCAGTTAAATAAAATGAAGCCTACAAAGTTTTCTCTTGTCATTGCTTTTGCCTTGATAGGGTTAGGTTTTAGCTCACTGTCATTGAACAGATGATTTTCACCTTATCCAAATTGAATCAGTTATATTGGTAGTATACTACATATACTGCATGGTAGTAAGGTAGTTACCCATATTTAATGTTTCGTAGGATTACACCTTGAGCTTCTGCCCCAGCTAAGTGAATGGAAAGATTTCAACTGACCTCAGCTGGCTGAAATGAAGAAATAAGTTACTAGGGTTAATCATTTTGCCTTTTAACTTACCCCTAGGTTAAGCTAACTTACCCCTAAGCATTCAGATAAACAGCCTGAATTCTAGAGTCTCTGCCCGTTTAACCAATCTATAATGGTCTTATGTCCTGGTAAGTAAAATCAGTGGCAATCAATGGCAACAATTTGGTTTTCAGTTTAAAATTGAAGAAGTAGAAGTCATTTATAAAAAGCCTTTCAAATTCTTTTCCATGTGTCCAGTACAAACCTCCATATATTTCCACTTAGGATAAATCTGAATAGGAATTGAATAGATTTCTACTGGCACACTCTCATGATATTCAAGGAGTAGGTGTAGCAAGCTGTGGGAACTAAAAAATTAAGAAAAATACTGCAGTGCTGTCAAGAGTAGGTGTAGACATTTTGTACCTGCTAAACCAAAATGGTGGGCCTAACATTTAAAATAATATGCTGATGTAACACTGAAGCAGAATAGTGATTTAGATAGACAATGATCTTTCCTCTGCTCTCCAGTTTCCCTAATACTAGAAGGAAGCCAAATGGTTTGCAATGCAAATAGAGTGGCAAATAAAAGAATGGTGTGAAGGTGTGATTCATCTGAAAAACAATTTCACTTGAGTAACGCCAGGATGCAGGATACAGATCCCCTGTTTAATTTACCGTACCCACTTCTGGCTTCTCTGCACTAGTGAAGCAGTGACTGCACAGGTTTTTCCTTGTTTTGTAGGCTGTGCCTTGTGTTTCTTTGCCCCATGGTGGAGGCTTGGCTGGAGAAGAATCCACAGTTACAATGCTTCCTTTTTTTTTGTTGCTGTCTGGTGGGATCACTCGTAAACTCGGGAGCAGAATAGTTGCTAGCTTAATCCCAAGCTTCTCGCATCATATAACACCTGCAGAAATGCCGCTTAAAGCCCATGCCTCATGTTCCTTTAGGAGAAAGGACTAGAATTTCAGTGAAATGTTTAATTTTTTGATTAAGCATTTGACAGATAAAGTGAATTATGAAGCTTGATTTTACAGATTAAAAATTGAATGTCTTTAGGAAGTGGATGTAAAGGACCAAAGCAGAAGCAGGTGGAAGACTGTGAAAAGCAGATTTTGCATTAACATGTTTCTAAAGTAGTGGAAAACTGGGCATTTGAACTAGCTAAAGAGCAGATATGCACTGAGCTTGAGAAGATACTATTCAAGTTAATTATGTCTGAGTCCTACATGTTTAACTCCCACTGATTTCTTAAGGGTTCCAATTCAAGTCAATGTCAGTAGAAATATGTAAGGGCTACAGGCACAGGCTCTTTATGATGTTAGTAGTCACGTTGTGGGACTTATTAAGACTAGGTTTTTCTGAACAGACTGCACTGCAAAACCATGCTAATTAGCATCTAAAATTCTTGGAAAGCTGCCACAGATTCCTGGGAGCTGTCTACACCACCAGCAAAGATGGCTTTAGAGATGCTGATTGCTTGAAATAGTTTGGGGCATAACTTGTCCTTTTGCAGTGATATTTTACTGAATTTGTGGTAGCCACCCTGGCTTTTAACAAAGCCCTTTTGGTGCACACCTGAGACAGCTGTTCGCACAGGGAGGAGTGCTTCTGGAAAACTTGAACCAGTGATTTGTTCTAGTCTAATCTGGAGTGATGAACCACTTGGGTGGAAAGTGTTTCAGTGTGGTTTTTTCACATATTGTATTAGTTTTCTGTGGCAGCGCACTATCTTGTGAGTTGATTAATGGATTTTGGTATCACAGAATTACAGGGATTCTTTCCTTATTTGTTTATTTATATGGTAAGGCTATAATTTCCAGCTGCTCCCCATAGTTTACATAAAACTCAGTCATTGATACTTGTTGAGACTGGAGCTCCTCCTCTCTTATTTTTGTCAAGCATTGATTCAGCAATAATGCCATTCAGTTAACTTGAAACATTCACGTGTTTGGTTTCAATTCCAGGAGTGTTCTCTCCATGACATATTCCTGTTCCTAGTTTTCCTCTGTAGAACAGATAATTATTTGGAATTTTCTGAGGCTCAAATCCCATGCCTGACTGATTCAGGAGAGGTCAGATCTCACCTGAAGATGTACGCCTCACTGTGAGGCAAAAGTGTACTCTGCATTGGCATCTCCTGTTCTCCCCTCTTTTGATGGGTCTCTTGATGTGCCTGAAATCCTGAACTCTAGCAGAGATGAGAATGTGAGGCTTCTGCTAGGATACGTGAAGCACCAGGATTACATTCAATCTGCCTCAAACTCATTCTTTGATATCTTGGCTGTCCACACACAGCTTGTAAGGATCATACCTTGAATAAGCAAAAGCCTTTTGGATTCCTGACAGGATTTCTCCACTCAATGTAGTGCAGAAAGACTTCTTTTGGGAAAGCTGCAGTAGCTAAAGAATAGGGGGGAGTATCTAAAAATGGGAAAAACTGTAGTGTCTCTAAATATATAACCTAGGGTAGAGCTTCCCCGCTGTAGCATGCATCCTGCCAGTGGTATGCAGAAGACTTCATCATGGTATGAAGGTATTTCAATATACAAATATCAGAATGCCTCTTTACCAGGAATGTGGCCCAAGATGGAAACAGAAACTGCTGAACAGCTGCTGCTGCTATCTCTGCCCTGAGGTGAGACTCAAATGCTGTGAAGGGAAACATAGCTCCCTGTCCTCTGGATTCCACCAAGGGATATGTACCTTTGGTCCAGAAGTTCATGATTTTCCTTGAAGGCTAGCCCCCTGCGTTTGTGCTCTGGTTGTGAATGTCAGGGGAGAAGCAGAGCTGCCAGGATGTGAAATCCTGATTAAGAAAAGAGGCTTTTCAAATCTTCCCTTCTAACTGCCTTTTCTTATATTTTAAATAAGCATATGTTAGCCAGGAGACTTCTGTCTTCTGTGGAAAGCTGTTAGCAACACTGTGTATCTCACTTGTTCCAGCACATTCACTTCTCGCAAACGTTGACAACCATGTGCCAAGTGACAAGGATCCGTATTTGTGACCATCACCCACCGAGGAGGAATTCAGCGAAGAAAGCCACAAAATCAGGGATGAGGCATGGATGGAAGATGTAATTCTGGCTCATTTGCTGTATGTGCTGAAGACAACCAGAGCTGCAGAACTAGCAGCAGACAAGAGATGGCTTCTATTCCTCTCCAGTCAATCCAGTGAATAATTAACACACTTTTATTTTTATCTGTAATAGTGTAATATACTTTCCACAATCCATGCTATTAGCTCAGCTATCGAAGTACCAACATATTAAAGATGCATAATTAAGTGAACTGCAGAAACCCGAGAACATGGTTAAAAATTCATGGCTGGTTTCAGAGTATGGATGGCTGCCTACGGAGCTGCCGATGGGGAAGGAGAGGCTCCGAGCCTCACCTTCCCACTAGTTTAAAGAACATTCATTAGAGAAAAGTGGCATCGGCCTATTTCAGAAACGTAAATCAGCTGAGAACGAAGCAGCAGGAAGCCGAGAAAGGTATTGCCGTGATACGGCGATATATATATGGTATGATTCGCTACTCCAGCAAAGTAACTGGGAGTTAGTACCACCACCATCAGTTATAGCCAATACTGCATCTCCGCAGCTCCCCTCAGCACCAGGGCGCTGCCCGCTCTCTGCCGGCGAGGAGGGGAAGAGAGTGGATGGTGGCCCCCGCCTCGCCTGTGCCCGTGCCCGTGCCCCTGTGCCGCTGCTGTCGCGCTTAGGCTGCTCAGGCCCGGGGCCGCCCGAGGGGAGNNNTCCAGGGTTTGGCACACCAGGTCTTGGGATTTTGAGGCGCGGCGGGCGTTGATGCTGGCTTCGTCGTAGTCGATGTCTTCCGGGTCCACCAGCACCTGGATGGTGTCGGAGCCGTCGAGCTCGCGCAGCTCCTTGGGCGTGAACTTCGCCTGGGCGGGACCGCGGCGGCCGTTGCCGGGGGGCGGGAGTTTTGAACGGCGGCAGCACCAGGGAGCGGGATGTGGCGGCGCGTTCAGGGCGCCGGTGGCGAGGGGCCGGTGAGCGCGGGAGTCCCGCACACACGTGGGAGGGCGGCAGCGGGAGAGTGGGGCGGGAGTGGCGGCGCCGGGGGACAGGGCGGGCCCCGCGACTCGGCGCTGCTCCGCCGTGGGGCCTGGCGCTGGTCCCGGTCCCGTCCACTAACAGCTCGGGCCGACGGGCGCCCCCTCCTGCTACAAGCGGACGGCGGCCCGCAGCGGCTCCGGGGGTGGTGTGCCGGGGGCTGCTCGGGTCCGGACGGCCCTCGGTGGGCAGGAGCCTGCGTTGTCCCCGAGCTTGGGGTGTCCCTTCCGCCAGCGGCCTGCCCGTGGGGCAGGAGTATGGCTCCTGCGGCAGCCGAGCCCCGCGGGGCCGGGCTGATGCGGTACATCAGTCCTCCAGCGGAGGTGTGCGGGTCGGTGAGGGCACGGTTTATGCTGGGGAAGCTGCTGAGTGGCTCGCCGGGCAGAGGTGATGCTGCCTTGGGGGTGAGCTCCTTGCACACTCTGCTCAGGGGCTCGGAATGTGAAGCTGATCCCTTCTAACTCTTTAATCTTTTACCCATTGATTTTCCTATTCATAAGGGTTTTCTTAAACGTCGAATCACTTAAAAACCTGAATTAGTTGCACTCAACTGTATCTGTAAGGCTATTGCTGTCAGTTGTGACAATACTCGCTCCTGTGTCTAGCTCGAAAAGTCCCGAGCTAGTATCTTGTCTTCATACTCTGTTTTAGAAGACTTACTTGCTGCCTGACCACTTGCTTATTTAAAATAAATATAATAGACCTATAGGGTTTAGATGTGGCAGTTAATAAATTAGAAGAGTACTTTGGAATAAGAGTCTGAAACCTTGTTTTTAAAATATCAATTAAATTAAAATTTCAGTCTCTCCTGCCTTCAGTAGCATCCATATAGTTTCCTTAGTTGTTGGATTTTTTTTGTCGTTGTTTTGTGACTTCACCACTGTGTAAACCTGACAATCCTTGAAATTTTCTTATATCCTAGATACACTTAGGTGGGGAATACCTAGGCTCTTCCTGAAAGTGTTGCTTAGGCTGCTCCTGAGTGTGGGGCTGAAAATCTCAACAGCTGCTAGTAATCTTGTCTGGGTTATGCTGCTACTGTTGGGGAAAGGATGGAGACCACAAGGGAAACAGTGCCTTACTAGACAGCATATGGCAAAACAGTGCTGCGTCATTCCTCGAGTCCAGATGGTGTGCTCGTATTTTTAGAAGGAACTGAAAACAAACAAAAAAAAAAAAGAGCTGACCAATTTTTTTTTGGTAGACATAAAGAACTTCATATATTCCCAATCAGGCTGCTATGTCATTCCTTCAAATGAGATTTATATTGTGCAATTACTTAAGCTATGGTCCAACAACCATTTAATGCTAGTCCAGATATGTGGAAATGCCCTGAGCTATGAGAGTTTATCTCCTCACCATAGTTATGTACCAGGTGATAAACCTGGAGAGGAGCCACAGTCTGTACTGGGTCAGTTCAGAGGCCTATTGCCCTGGGAAACGTTAGGGGGAAGTACTGTTTTACTCTTCTGAAATGAAATTCAGGTTTGTAACAGCTGATGTATTAGTAGTTTAGGCTTAAAGAATGAGTAATTATTTCTTAGGGACAGGTGTAAGCCTTGCTTAGCTTTCCATAGCTGCGTAAGGTTTGACTTGGAATAAAAGAAGATTGATGAAAGCTATTTACTTCTCTTCAGGAACAAGTGCTGAGAAAAAGTATGGATAGAGAAGCAGATGCTGGTGATGTGGAGGTGTTGGTGCATTGTTTTATCCTGCATGGGTTTGAACGTGGAGAAAGCACTTTATCCTTCACAAGGATGCTGGGGAGGGACTCTTCACTGGGGACTGTAGTGATAGGACAAGAGGTCATGGCTTCAAACTTAAACAGGGGAAGTTCAGGTTGGATGTAAGGAAGAAGTTCTTTACTGTAAGGGTGGTGAGGCGCAGGAATGGGTTGCCCAAAAAAGTGGTAAATGCTCCATCCCTGGCAGTGTTCAAGGCCAGGTTGGACAGAGCCTTGGGTGGCATGGTTTAGTGGGAGGTGTCCCTGCCCATGGCAGGGGGGTTGGAACTAGATGATCTTAAGGTCCTTCCCAATCCAAACCTTTCAATGATTCTAAGACTGTGTCATCAAGTAGGGTGAGATGCTTGTGTGGTGGTGAAGCTACTACAGCTGTCTGACTTTCAGTTCACAGCCTGAAACGGTCCAGTATTGCGATATTTTTTTTTTTCATTTGCTTCCCATGTTACCTAAATTTTATATCAACTAGAAGCGAAAAAATTTTATATCAACCAGAAGTGAAAAAAACACCACTTTTTTTTTTTTTTACACCCTTTTTAGAGATGATCAGAGAGCTAATGAGATTGGATTTCTGATATTTTAAATCAGAAATGTTTGTGATATTTTTCCAGAGTTTAGGGTTTATTCTAGTAGGGTTTACTATAAAAGGTGGGTTATTAAATGACAAGCTTTGCTCAGTGACCATATGAAGGAACCGTGTGTTATGATCCTATGAATGACACCTTGAGGCATTTAAATTTTTAGTAACTTTTAGATGCTATAGTAGTACCATGGAATTTACATGCGTAATGGATATAGTCAATCTGCTACATCCTGTGCTTTACTCTTTTTTTTTTCCTGAAAAGAGAAACATTTTATGTTTGATAACTGTTGTAATGGCTGCATATTATTAAAACATAGGGTTTTCTATTCCAACTGTGGCATAAGTAGAGCTTGTTTAAAAAATCTGCATACTGTTGTTTGTTTTAGTCATTTTTTTTTTTTTTTTTTATATCTAGGAGTATGGCATTCAAGAGAAGATTAACTTTGAAATCCGCATGCGAGAAGGTATCTGTAAACTACTTGCAGTGAGCACACAAAAAGACCAACTCTTGCAAGCAGTTAAAAACCTGATGGTTTGCAATGCTCGTATACTTGCATACAGGACAGAGCTACAGAACCAGAAAGAAGAGCTGATCTCATGCAGAACCAAAGAACAGTGAGTACCAGCTCAAATTCAAATGAAGCATTATGAAGCAGGCTTTTGCTTACACGAATTCTTAGGAGCCTGTCTAGGAAAGTGGATTTAAACCCTTCTTTCTGTCTTCCCTCATACAAGTATACATTATTGTTGCTTTAAAACCTTACTTTATAAGACCATTCCAGTGTCTTCTTTTTACTTTAGAAAATGAAATACAAGTCATGTTTTTCTGTGTAGATTTTATTGAAGTTAAACTGCAGTTCAGCATCTGAATATCGAATAACATAATAATGAGATTTGCTTGATTACCTTTAGCGTATGAAAAGGAGCCTACCTAAATCTGAAAGAACAAAACTGTCCAAGAATACACCTATTTTTCATTCTTTCTGTTGTTTCTTAAGTTCGCTTTAATGATGGAAGCATCATGGTTAGTTGGTACCCTCTGCTGGCCACTTCTGTTAACTACAGCAAAGTAATAACCATAAATATGAAGAAAAAACAGTTTAGTTGAAAAGATTCTTACATTATAATTCTTGAATGAAGAGTGTTTATTTGAATAGTGGCATAATTTTTGCCTAATGAAGTATATTTTGGGTCCAGTGTTGAGAATCATGGTGCAGAGAAACTACTGCTCTTATGTTATTGCGTTAATGAAAATACCCCGTTGCACTTTAGCATAGAAACTCCTTGAGTAGGTGCTTAGCTCCAGTTGATTGTGTCTATAGGAACTCTCCTGCTACTTTTGCTGTTGCAAACTTGGCCTTATAAGAGATTATTGAAGGAAAGAACTGCATTTTCTGACTACATTGACCATGAAAGCTGATTCTGAAAACTATCACTTATAATGTGTGGTGTTCTGTAATTATCACGACTGTATTGCTTTTTTCTACTAAGGTGAAGACCTTTATAGCATTTCCTCTTTAATTTATGTTTTTAATGATGGAATAGTGTCAAGTATTTACTCAACCCTCTGTTTTTGATGTTGTTGACCACAGAATAGTGATGGCTAGAACAGATGTCTGGAACAGGGCAGAAGTACTTGAAGATATATTTGAACAGCTGTATTGCTTTCTTGCAGTAATATTGAGCTGTATTTTCTTCTTGTATCTGTAATGCTTTGCTTAGAGTTTGTCTTAATTCTTACTTTGAATTGTCAGTGGAGGTTGTAAGAAGAGGTGCATGCTATAGAGTTGTTTCTCTCCCATTTAGGTCGTATCTTTAATAGCTGATAATGCATTTGCAGTTCTTTCAGCATTTGCTCAAGACTGGAATTTGGTTAAAGCTTAATCCAGATAAAATGATGGTGTCTTAGAGAGGAAATTCTAGGGTTTTCAAATGAATTTTGCCCATTTCTTGTTATGTCCATCTGTAATCTGAGTTCAGAAGATATTAGAGCTGTCTCTTGAAGTCAGGTTATTGGTTGCAGCTAAAAATTTTCATTTCACATTATTTGGTTAGGAGTTAGCAGTAGCAGATATACAGGAAGTGTTCTATTGTTACTCATTATCTATAGATTGTTTTGATTCAATTAAGGTTAAATTTGAGAGCTACACTCTGGCTGCTTAGCAGACTCTCTGCCTTGATGAAAAACACAATAGTAACGATGCAAAATTTTATAATTAGTCTTTTAATAGAGGAGGTAGCGACTCTCTAACCAATAGCAGAACAGATAAATTAAGTTTCTTATTCACTGATATGTACAGCAGGAGAAAAGTTGATAATGTATTTAATTCTGTTGGAGCTAGAAAAGACAAGAAAGACGAATCTACTTGTCTTTAAATACCTGGGTTAAATAAGCTTTGGAGTAAAATCTTCTAGGGAATTAAGAAAATTGATGATATACCTTCCTTCCAGATTATCCTCAAGAATCTTAATGACTCATATCTTAAACCAGAGGTACCAAATTTAACTTAAAAGCATTTGAAATGAGCTATAATACGAAAACCCTGATGCTTTTTGATGTTTGAAGGGTTGATTTCTAGAAGTCTGAATGCACAGATCTCAAGCTTCGTTTTTCTTTTCTTCTTTTTGGCAGGCTTTCAGAAAATGGTAGAAAAGACCGGATGCCATGCAAAGCAAAAGTTGCTATATCAGGTAAGTGGCTGGGTATTTACTTAATTATGGGAGCTAATTTGCTGGACAGTAACTTGTAACACAGCCTGTACAAACAAGATTGTATTTTTAAAGTGCATGTGTGGGGGCCATAAATCCTCTTGTGCTTCAAGGAGTCTTGTGCTGTTAAGTCACTCACCTGCTTTTAAAGATCCTATCCAGTATTTTCATTTTATGTTCAGGGGTTTTCACAGTGGAAAATATTTTCTTTCTATTTGTCATTTCAAAGCTAAGTAAGTGTGAATGTGCTGATAATTTTTTTTTTTTTCTCCCAACAAAGACAAACTTTGAAGGGAATGCTCCATCCCTGGCAGTGTTCAAGGCCTGGTTGGACAGAGCCTTGGATGGCATGGTTTAGTGTGATGTGTCCCTGCTCATGGCAGGGGGGTTGGAACTGGATGATCTTAAGGTCCTTTCCAACCCTAAATATTCTATGATTCTATGATCATACAGGATGTGCCTAACCAGTTGAGGGCAGAATTATAACTAGTATGCAAAAGTTACCTAGTTACTGCAGATTACCTTCCTACGGCAAAGTTGTAGTGGTATGGCTTCCATGCAAACTAGCAAGAAGAATATTTAGCAGTCATTTTCAGTAGGCCGATATACTGTTTCTTAGCCAGTTCTCAAACTTCAGCACTATGAATTTACCGTTTTGTTTGCCTGCACCAATAGTGGATGTTGCTACGTTCAGCATTCCTGTAGTTGTTTATTGTGGCTGTTATGCTAGTTCTGCAAAGAGATGAGTTTGTGCTTCCTGACCTGCTTAGTTAAAAATAAAATAGTGTTGGAAGGCTCACTACTTAAACTGCTTAGGTTAATTCTGCATGTTTTGATATATCTTTAAGCAAGGTAACCTCTAGAAGAAGAGTGATGAGCGCATGGTTCAATAATGTTTTCTGCCAGTGTCATGGGTTCAGCAGTAGCAGTCATTTTTCTCCTTCTTAGTAGTTGGTGCAGCACTGTGTTTTTGACTTGT
>JAOEHY010035241.1:0-17082 GCA_025447955.1 Psilopsiagon aurifrons | reverse complement strand
TCTTTCGATTCTCCTTCCCATCCCTCCAGGAGCAGAGGGAAGTAAAAGGGGGAAGTGAGTGAACAAACTGCGTGGCTGATTTACAGCTTAAACCACGACAGCCAGCATAGCTGTTTGCAGAATGCATCTGTCCTTCCTCCTTATGGTAGCTGGATGAAAGCGTTTGTTTGTCTGTGTGTGCTGTGGTTGCACCTTTCTTTGGATTTATAGAGTTATCTGCAGTGAAGTCTTTAGGATCATGTAATATACTTTTGTTATCTCCAGAAAATCAGATTTGTGTAAGGCCTGTATTTTTAGTGTGAGAAATTTGTTTAAGATGTGAAACATTTAGTTAGTTTTTTGATGGGACAAGACAGCAGAAGGTTGAAACACACCACTTCCTATTATAAGCCATCTGGTAATGAATCTGTCCAGTTATTTACATAGTGGTTCTCAAGCTGGACGTTATGATCTTCAGAAGTATGGCACAGATTGGGGTGAAGAGCAGAGAGAGACATCAACTACCTGTTGAACTCAAATTTGTGAGCGCTGGGGTGCTGCCATGCCTTATCCCCTTCAGATACTTGTGCCAGGAAGCTTAGTCAGCTCTGTCTTACAGCAGGAAAACCTAAATTATGTTCTTGACCTTTGCTGAGAGATTTATGCTGTCTATAGATCCGCTGTAATTAACTCATTTTCCATGTTTTTTTGGCTAAGAAGAGAAAAATGGGGTACATGAGAAGTAATTGTGTGGACAGGCTTGTTTGTGCTTAGCAAGGGAGGAGCCTCTGGGCAAGATAGATGAATGCCTCCTGGGTTTCTCCTTTTGTTGCCTCTGACCCATTACCCTGTGTCAATTTAGCATGCCAAACCAGGTCCTGTCTGCTTCCACAGCTGCAGCATGTTCACATACTGTAATGTCGCATTATTATTCTTTCCCTGTTTTTCCCCGATCCTTGTGTAGCAAACCAGCATGTTACATTTCTCCTCTCTTGTATGCCAACCTTAAGTGCTTTTGAAACTGAAGTTGCCCTGCGTGTTTGGAAGGCACACGTGTGTGTGCATGTGCCTGCCTTGTTGAGAATGTAGTTGTGAATACAAGCAGCGTGAATCAGGAGATGTCGTGACTGAATCGTCTGGGAGAGGCTGGAAATAAAGGAGTGAGTGGTAGTCCATGTAATATGACAGCGCATGTAATTTAAGAGCTGAAGATACAGGGGTTTTTTTAGGGGAAAGTAATCCATCTACTTATAAATACATTAGTGTATCATATGGTTAGTACATACCAGAAGCTTAAACTATTACCAAAAAAAAGTGTGATCATGTGGCCAGCACTAAAAGTTCAGGAGCAGCTATGCAGGAGTACTGAGGAATGTACTCCCACAGAAAGCAACTGTATGTCAGATACTGTGTGGGGAGTGCATTCCTTAATCTGCAGATTTTCACACTTGTATTATTTTTACTTACTTATCCCCCACATGTGTGAATAAATTATATATTTATGTTATCAATTATTTTGTCAGAAGATAATACATTAAATGTTGATCAGAAAGCAGACTCATAATTTAAAGTAAGTTTAAAAAATCATTGGCTTTAAATCTGATTAATTGTAGTGTTTGAATGTGTTCAATTTGAATCCACATGGATTAACAGCTAATGGTAACTGAAATTAAGGTGTGTGAAAATTGATCTTTGTTTTTGATAAATGGCAGCACTTTCAATCCAAGAATGAACTGAAAACTGATTTACAAGTAACATGTTGCAAACTTGTTCAAGCAATTGACTATCTGTAGCCTGATGATTTTCTCAGGTACAAATTTTTCAGCTTGCATGATATTGAAAGTGGCATACAGAAGTAATCTTTATCCTAGTAATCTAATTGTTAACAAGACCTATTGAGCACATTAAACTTGTCATTCATAGTTTGCTATGATTAAGGGTGAAAAAAAGCTTTTATTGAACTATTTTCACATATTTATGGAAATTTAAGACATTTGTCTTTTCAGAAAGAAACATTCTGTGCTTTGTCTCTGATGAAGATAAATACATGTATGTTTTTAAACTTAGAGAAAGACTTCTGTAACTGTTTTAATGAAACATGAAAATGTAGTGATAGGGGTAATGGGTTTAAACTTAAACAGGGGAGATTCAGGTTAGATATAAGGAAATTCTTTACTGTGAGGGGGGGAGGCACTGGAATGGGTTGCCCAAAGAAGTGGTAAATGCTTCATCCGTGGCAGTGTTCAAGGCCAGGTTGGACAGAGCCTCGTGTGACATAGTCTAGTGTGAGGCATCCCTGCTCATAGCAGTGGGGGTGGAACTAGGTGATCTGAAGGTCCTTTCCAGTCCTAACCATACTATGATTCTATGAAACTACTTGTTTCCTTATTTTAAAAAGCTATTTTTAGAAATTCTTCTTATGCAAATGTATCTTTGAATGGCAGTTTCAGAACGCGGTGATGTATTGATTTTTAGGAAGTTGTGGCAGTCTAAAGCTGTATACTGGCAGTTTACTGTTGAAAATTCGTTAGTTTTCATGAACAGTTAAAAATAGATGAATTTGCAAGTTTCAAAATTGAAATAGTGTGTATAATAAGATGTCCCATAATATAATCAAAATTAGCTTAAATTTTATTTTTTTATTTAATATAACTTCTGAAACACTCTGACTTAGATGCACTTTCACTTAAATCAACAGTAAGTTCTGCAGGTAAAATCCTATCAGAATGCATGACAATCATGCCAAAATACCACTACTGTTTTGCATCTTAGCATTCTATATGTGGATTTTTCCATCAGTCTCATATGGGGATCAGCACTGGAGATGGCAGTGCTTCCTTATAACATTGTTAAAGATTTTTACCAAAATGCAGTTGAGCTAGTGCTGTTCACTGCTGCCATCATGTGTCACTTAATATATTGCATATACTTTTAAACAACACTTTGTACTTAGAAAAAGAACTTTGGATTTATAAAGGCCCCACTGCATTTGTCTTTCAACAAGGGACTAATAGGAAACATAGCTAGACCTGAGTCCTTGAAGCTGGAGGAAAATGTCATTCTACTCTACTGGAGTAGATAAATTGGAAAATTTGTTGAAGAAAATAATTTTCTAGTATTAAAATGACGAGAGCCTGACTTAAAATAATGGTCTGTAATTGTCTCTCTAGTATGGTTCTGAAATAGAAGGATATTTGAATTTTAAAAAAAAAAGGGGAGTTCTAAACTTTTTGTGCCAACTTAGACAATTCTGACTGAGAATGTGATTGCAAGTGATATTTTCTCTGTGGTTAGCAAAGCAAGAGTTAAGTCTTTGCAGTATAAGTATCCCAGTCTTTCCATTAAACCAGGAAGTTTTTCTTCTTGCAGTTGAATGAGTGGTTTCCAGCACAAGGCAAACAGAGTTTCAGTTTACATCTGTGCATAATAATGGGCTCAGAACTTCTGTGTTCTCTCAGAACTGTTACACAGCCACTGTGAAATGTCGTTTCAGGTCCTTTCAAATGAGATTTAAAATATTGTTTATTCTAGCATTTCTAAAAGAAAATGACATTTCAAGATGAACTAATTGATGAATTTTCTTTTGAAAGCGATGATAAAGTTGAAACAGTTACGCTGTTCTTTGGGTAGAAGGTCCTGTTACCTCCAGAGCATTAGGAAAGGAAACAAGACACTTTTTGTAATTTGTTTTGATCACAGATCTGCAGTGTTGGCTATAACTTAATTTCCCTACCTTTTTGTTCTCTTTAGATATTCGAATACCATTAATGTGGAAAGGCTCTGATCACTTCAGCAATAAAGAAAGTATGTAAGATGTAATAACTACTGTGATAAACAATTTCTTATGCTTGTAAATTTAAACTGGATGGGGAAGTCTGTACTCATTTTAACCCCTTCTTTGACCTTCAGTATGTCCATGTTTTACTCTCTGTAGTTGCTCTTGAACTTGCTGGCTGTGGCAAGCTGAGTTAGTTCAAAGTCCTGTGGTTTTCAATGTTTAGACTCTAGTCTCTAAAAAGTCCTCGTAAGGAGAAATTCCAGAGGAAGCAACAGACAAATGTTGCTATTAAATGGATAGCTGAGAAACTTCTGATTAAACATGTTGTCCTATGTCTTGTTTACACTTGAGAGAGTATATTGGAGCCTTTTTCCAGTGAGAAATTTAAATAAAAGTTGTATATTAGTGTTAAATATGTGATTGGATAGTCTTCAAGTGCACGCATTTTGCTGTGTCATGGAGATTAACCCTAAATCTGTTCCAGCTGTCACCTGGCATTGATCTTACTTTGATTTTCAGTATGGTCAGAGGGGTGAAGTGTGGCAAAATATTCTAATCCTACATAGTATATCCATAAAATGATGTAGGCTTTGGATTGAATGTTAGAGTTTTTTTGCTTAATATCAGCTTTATTTAACCAGATTATAATTTTTACTAACATTTCTGAAGTTGCTACCACAAACTGTAAGTGATTATCAGAAAAAGTTGAGCGGAGGTGGGCATTTTTTTCCTCTGTGAATATTGCTTTACCTTCACAGCAGCTTTGATAGCTCAATTATCATGAAATCCAGTGATGAAAATTTATGGTGGGAAGAATTGTAGGGCAATTCCTTAGAGGTCAGAATTACCATTTCTTCTACTTTTGTTTACTGGAAGTATTTAGTATTGCAGTATGTAATATGGCTAATAAAACATTTCTTTGGCTTTCTCCAGAATCACAGCGCTATGCAGTTTTTTGTTTGTTCAGAATGGGAGCTGAGGTTTTTGATACAGAGGTGGCTATTGTGGATAAAGCCATAACAGACCTCTGTTTTGAAAATGTAACCATATTGTGAGTATAATTTACTTCTGTTGAATGAGGTATGAATATTCCTGTTTCTTTTGAAAGCGGGTATGACTATGAGTAAGATTGACTGAGGTCCACTAAGTTTTTCCATGGACAAAGGAATCAGTAGAGGTCCTGTGGATGGTGGAACCCCTTCCCTAGAAGATTGGTTTTCATGTACATAATGATGCTGATTGTGCCACTTGAACTGTACTACTTTTCATTTTTTGCTATGCTGAAGCATTTTTTTTTTTATGAAGAGATAAACAAACTTGTACCTCAAGGACAGAATTAGTTTACTACTAGAACCTGAAAGGATTATGAAAGTATAGGCATGGACATTGCACCCAACCTTTTCAAGTGTTATTCTGTACAGAAAGCTATGATCTCTTTCCACACTTCATGTTCTGTTACACCTATGAACATGTGCTACAGCCACAGTCCTTATAGTTGAAGAATATGAAGAATACTAGAGAGGAAATTATTCACTTTTCTTCAAAAGTAACCTGGAACACAGTAGAAAGGTGTTCCCATAATTCTTTGTGCCTTTAGAATTTTTAATAGAGTCCTCAGAGGTACTCAACTGCCCTCTCCCCTGCCCTTTATTTTTTATATTAGCAATTTAAATTTGGTCTCTTGAGGAAGATGGACTGGAAAGCTGAAGCTACTGAAAATTTTAAATAAAGAACCTGGAAACTGAGTGGTTGAGAGAAAGTAGATCTTTAAATCAGATTTGCTTCAAAGATATGAAACTTGACCATTAGAATTTTCTGTGAAGTACTGCAACAAAAGCAGAAGAGGCAGTCTAACTTGCTTTGTATCCCCCGAGATAGACAGACCTTCTTTTATAGAAGCCTTTGGGATGATTTCATTATGGGCATGTGAGTAATTACATGATTTGTACCTGAAAGATGAGGTCAGGCTTCCAGTCTGATGGCTGAGCTTGAGAGCAAGACAATCAATAGAAATGGAAACAGAAAGCGGACAGAAGAGGTGCGGGCAGAAGTTAAGATATGAATGACAATTTTTGTTGGTTATAAGTGAGATAGGATTATTTTTTTTTCCTATAAAAGTGAAGTCATGTGAAAGGAATGGGGTGCAACTAAGATATCTCTAAAACAGCTCAATCTGATTTAGGGCCATAGGCATGGATATGTTTTCGATTGTGATTTTTGCGTAACAGTAGAGGGCAGATTTAAGTATGTTTGAACGTGCCTGTGTATTTCCATAACATGGAGGGTTTTTTTTCATTTTTTAGCCTAAACGTTGAATTTCCTGTTTGCATTTGTTTATGGTTTAATTATAACCTCCATCTCACGACTTCGGCGCTATGTTGCTCCTGTGCACTCTACTCTTTAATTCCATATTAATGTGTGTCTTTGCCTGAATCTTATGGCATTCCTTTCCTTGGTTAGAAATACATGTTGCTTAACATATAAAGTAGTAGTAACGTTCCTTGCCTACATACTCTGTTTATTACAAATGATCTGAAATTTTCTCCTCCTCCCCTTCAGTGATGAAGCAAGACCAGATTTCCAGGTGAAGGTTGAAGTGTATAGTTGCTGTACAGAAGAGTACTTACATGTAACAAATACACCTAAGAAACTAGCAAAGAAGCTTAAAACATCCCTCAGCAAAGCTACAGGGAAGAAACTCAAAGCTTCACTGGAAGAGGACAGCACTGAATCCCTTTTGCCTCCTGACCCTGTCATCCAGTAAGGCATACATATTGATATTCTGGTTTTATTGTTTTTAAAATACAAATAAGCCAAATGTATTGTAATATTTTGGCAAATTGCCAATGAATTGTTTATTTCTGTACTTACAAAGTGAAAAAAACTAAAACATTTTAAATAGGAAATGAGGAAGTAGGTGTGAATTCCAGTCATGTTGCTCAGCCTTGGGACCTGGTTCTGATCTTGAAGCACAAAAGGAGGCTTTATTTTTCTGCTATAGAGCTAAATAGCTGGCAAATCCACTGTTACTTGCAAACTCTCTAGTATTTTTAGTTTGACCTCTGGAGGAAATCAAGCTTGTACAATTTGTCTGTCTGGGTCTCTCTGTCCGTCTACCTCTCCTTTTCCCTTTACCATTTACCTGCTCCCCAGTATTATTTTTGCAGCTAGCCAATTTTACTTGTACTTGACAGAGAGGTAACATGTCTAAATTCTACAGATTGTGTCAAATAAAGAAGTGTGGTTTGTAAGCAGGAGAACCCTTTCTTATACCCTCTCCCCTAATGAAGCTGACCAACTTCAATTGTTGTGCCTGGGGTATATGCTGTGCACATGGAGACCATTCCATTTGCTGGCTTTTCGGTAAAGCTGGACTGTCAAAGGCACTTTGCAGTTACAAGCTGCTTAACAGGAGTTTTCTTAATTGACTTTAACACAGAACATTTTAAAATGTCTTTCTGGTTTTCAGTGTTTGTAGAAGTAAGTGCTGTTCCCAGTAATTTACCTGTTTCCTTTTAAAAACGATCTGAAGTCTTTCATGCATATTTTTAAGAAGCTAACTGCCCACTAGTATTTCCTAGCTATTTTAATTTCATTAAGGTTTAAGCAGGCCAAGTACTTAAATTGTAAATATTAATGATATTTTTTTTAATTATTATTATTTTTTTAAAGAAAACAATGTTTTCGAGGAATTACTTTATTTTAGGCAGCTGAACAATAAAGAATCAATGCCTAATTCTAATTATTGAATGTAGTCTTAGTCTACCTTCATATATCTATTTGCCTGGATTTTAAAAGGAAACATTCAAGCATATTCTATCTTTGTCAAACTGATATTACTGTATATGGGTATTACTGTTTCAATCAAAAATACACATCCAAGAGATTTGCTTCACAGAGCAAAGCAAATTTCATTCCTAACCTTCCAATGTGTTCCACCTAATGACAATGTATCTTTCAGTCTACATCATCTCAGGTCACTGTGCTTTCTACAAGGTCCTCTTGGGCAATGACATACTATCATTACAGTTTGCTTCAGATATAACCGCTAGCTTATTTTCTCACCATACCTTCTAGAATATAGTTTGCCTGTTTTTTAAGGAAGAAGTATCAGTAGATAATCTAAATATTTGCTTCTTCCCTTTTGTTTAGCTTTTGGTTTCTTGTTTGTAATTGCATTTTCCTTTCCTCCATCTTGAATTTTATTGTTTCTTCTGTAAATAATCATCTCACAGTGACTGTTACTTGTTTAAAGAAGTTAAATGAGCAGTGATGTGTCTAATGATGGCTTTGCTGGGTGATTAAAAAAGATTCTTGAAAAGAAGGAAGTTATTATAGGCAGAAAATAAGTTGACAATTTCGTTTTAATTTTATTTTTTGAATAGATTTTCCTTAAGGTCCTTTCCAACCCTAACTATTCTATGACTCTGAGATACATATCTGTAAGACCTTGGTACGTAGCTCTTATAAAAGGGAAGAGATTGCAAGATCACAGGAGGTCTTTCAAGTATTCCCAGAGCACTTTACTAGTCCAGCAGGTGAAATTCAACCGCAAGAAGAAAGAACTTTCTGTATTATATTAACACCTTTTTCTCAGTAGATTTAATTTGTACAGGCATTTTTCTTTTCAGAGCACCCATGGGTGAAGTTCTCCATTTTCCAAAAACTTTGTGATCCCTCTGTGTGAAACTTCTTAGCTTAGAAATCTCCCTGGTTAGTGAAGAACCTCTCAGCCTTGTAACTTCTTGTAGAAGCTTAGTGACAGAGTGTTTTGAATGCTTGCTTAGGTTGGTTAGCTTTCATTATACTAAGTCATACTCTCTCTACTCTTAATTATCTGTCTTTTTATTTCTATACAGTCTGTTGCCTGTTCATTTTTCCTATTCTAGCTTTTTTTTTTTAATATCTATATATACATTTGTCATAGTGAAGTTATACTATTGAATTCCAGAGAGAGTGGGTTGCTCTTTGGATAAATCATTAGAGAGACTCCGTGAAGTGCATGCTTATTCACTTGCAGAACAGGCCTCTGCATAGACTTGTTATTGCCTTTTATGCATTGTCCTCCAGTGGGCTGGAGGCATGGTTGTGGTGTCTGTTTGAATTGGCAAATTCATAGTGATCTTTTGCTAGAAGTACATAGTCTATTCTAATGGCCTCACTTTTACAACTGGGCTCTTTCTAGTACCTGAAGGTTATCTTTGGTTTTGCCTTCTGTTATTTAAGGTCTGATTGAAAGGTGAGCATATTAGACTTTTTTCAGATTTTTTTTTTTTTTTGTTTAACTCACAAATCTCCTATTCTGTATATCTGGATGAGCGAACTAACATTGAGATTTCTAATATTGGGGCTCGTATTCTGTCATCTGAGGCATATCAATATGCATCGATAGAAAGGGTGATATAGTTACACCTTCCCATGCCAGTGTCTGTGAGGCAACTTTGGTGCCTCTGTCTCTTGATCAGTAAAGAGATTTAACAATGCACCTCTGCCACAGACATGTGGAGATGGCTGGTTTTTGTTTGCTTGGTTGTTTTTTTGTTAATAAAGTTATTACATGGAAGAATACAAGAATACTGTAGTAGCACTAAATGAGATGCAGCAGGCAGATTATTATTTGTTATGCAGAGCTACCGACATTTAAGGCAGTTAGCTAATTCTGTGAAATGTAGAAGCAAAACGTAGTCAACAACCCTGAGTAGCCTGTTGAATCTGAAAAATGTTTGCAGATGAAACTTCTCTAAATCATATTGCAGCTGGCTGAAAGGAGAGACTTGTATTTTAGAATGAAAATGTTAGTGCGAAGCATATTTTAAAAGTGAAGTAGCTATTTTTTTTGGCAAGGTTGTTGTGGTAATTAGTCATGGTTTAGGAAAAATGTAAGTTTAAAATCAGCAAAGAAGTTTTTATCTGTGGAAACAAACTGAACTTTTTTGATGTAGTTTAAATGGAATAGCAATGTATTGCTCAGCTGCATAGCAGAACATAATCAGCGGAGAATCTTCTGTTAGTGAACAGTCTAGCAGGGAATATATACAAATGCTGATGAGATTTCATTCATATTGCCCTCTTGTAATGTTTCACGGTACTGTTTCTTCACTCGGACTGGTATATCATACTTAATTTTCTCTTTCTTCCCTGAAGATAGATGTGTAACACATCTGCCTGCTAACAAACTTGCTACTTTCCTTCCCCTCTTTCATTAGGGTTAGGTAGGCATCTGCCCTGTTTCTTTGAAGAGCCAAAGATTGTAAAAGCTGCTAAGAAGGGGAAGAATGACTGCTACTGCTGAACCCAGGACACCATATGTTCCCAATGTGCTATTAGGAAAAATGACATATGAAAAGTATTGCAATAGAAAACTATTATTTTAGTGATGTTAGTGCAGTGGTGTCTTCTTATCTTTTTATACTGCTAAGCTGTCTTATGCTCTCCTGAGGAGATCTTATGCTAGATCCTGTTAGGGAAAGTAGTTAATGACTTTGAGGGGTTTGCTTTCTTGTGAATTTTATTTAAACAGCCATTAGCCAGGTGGAATTCTTACTGCACCGCTGAACTGTAAATCTGTTACTTGGTCTGAAGAGTATTTGGGGGAAGAGGTTAAACATGTACCAAATTTATACTAGTTTATTCCAAGAATTGCATTCCACATGCACTGTGCTGAATTGTAAATGCGTTTTTTTTCCCCTAGGCAAAATCCAAACCAAAGATATAACATTCTGAGACCTGTAAGCACAAGTGAAAGAGTCCTTTATGCAACAAAACTGACTGTAGGACTTCTGCACAGATTTCTGCATGCAAAGAATCAAGCTATTAGATACTATTAAAAAATACATATATAAACAACTGTTCTACAAAGTGTAGTCTACACAGGCAAAATATAAGAGCAGAGCATCATGGAGGAGCAGTATAAAGTCTTTGAATTTTTAACCTGTATTTTCAGGTGAAGTTTGTCATCCATTGCTCCATGAACTATAGCAGTTTTTGAACCTGTTACCAAATCTAGTTGCTTTAGGCTTAGGAATAAAAGCTGTAAAGCTATTTAAAGTTACTTGGTGTCTTACTAGAGGAAGGAGATGCTTTTATCATCCTCAGGGTGCAAAGAGTTTGGATAGCACCACCTTTACGAATTGGTTTGGCAGCCCTGGTCTGAAGTCTCCTGGCAGACAGGTCCAGGAAAGAGCCACCTGATGGAGCCTTGTGGCATTGGGCTACAAGTTGTGGGGTGGGAGGGAACTAGAGGTATGCACTGAGTGGGGGCAGGAGATGAGCTTGTAGGAAACAGATGAACAGACTGTGGGGCAGTGTTGGTTTATGAGGAAAAGCAGAGATATGGGAGTTCTGTGGGAAGAGATTTTGGAGGGTGGCAATCTGTGGTCACTGACAGGTGCTGCCTTGCACCTTGGCATTCCCTAGTACCCAAATGTGTTACCTCGGGCATGTCAAGACTCCCTTTAATTACTGCCTGAGCAGTGTGAAGCAAAAATGTCTTAAATGTGCCTTTTCTTTCACATTTAGTGGAGCAAAATACAGTATGCTAGCATATGCCACTTTGGGGCTGGAGAGTGCTGAGGACAATTTTAGGACTCACAATCTTACTATTACAGGAAATGGTAAGTACATGTGGTACTAATTTAAGGAAATAAAAAAAAACCCCAGTAACATTTTGCATTTCTCTCTCTTGTAAACTAAAGGTTTAAAGGTATTATTTTTCTTGATACTTAATATAGAACAACTTTAATAAAATATTTAACAGCTCTAAACCAGGCATTTTTACACAGCTGAGTAAACAATAAGTTGAACATAATTTCAAGTCCAGATGAAAATTTAATTCTTTTGGGAGTTTCTTCTATCATTTGCATCTTGGTCTTAAGTGAGTTATAGCTATATACAAATTATTTCCCCTTTCTCACAACCAAGGAGGGGTATCAGAATGAAAAAAAAGAAAAAAGCTTTTTTCCTCTGTAGTCAGGAAGAAAGCAGAAAAAATAGCTTCAGTTCAGCTAGGTTGTTTCAGGCCCAAATTTAGCATAGGACGTAAGCATGTGTGCTTGCATTTTGTGTTTGTCACTGTACTTAACCTCTGGGGCAGCGCAAGTTGGCAGCAGTCAAGCTAGCTGCTAACACAGGGACTATGTTTGTGCTGCAACCGAAGTTAATGATTTAAGTAGCAAGAGTACCATTTTTGATACTTTGTCCATTATTTTCTGAAAGGATGGCCCTTCCCATAAGCCAGCCTCTAATAGTTAACTTCAGACATGGGACTTTCACTGTATTTTGCTGTATCATCTGGGAACTTTATCTTTTACTTGGGTAAACTTGACCTCAAAGAGAATTTCATTCTTTACACTGCACTAATTCTAAATAAGTACAGATTTGAAGTTTTATGGGGCATTTGTTTCTTAAAGGGTTAAATTAATAATTCTGAGTATCTTTGTAACCCTTTATTATTATACTCCTTCTTCAAATTCCTTTTTCTGTCATTAATTTACATAGCTTAGTCTGGTGAGAAATTACATACCTGGAAATTTTGATTCATTACAGGCATTTCTAAAACATGGCCAAAGACAGAGTAGTATCAATGGAGCTTTGTATTACCTGCTTCTAATTACAGAAGAGAGAGCCAATTGCATAGCAGAGCTGAGTGAGGAGGGATATTGTAATTCATTAGAAAGTCCTTGGAATCCTAAATGCTCTTCTAGTGCTGAAGACTGAAGAAGACACAAGTTCTAAGCCTTAATTAAACAGTCTGCAGCAAAGTGCTCATATTTAAATGTAGCTGTGCACTGCGATGGGATGGGCTCAGGGATCCTACTTAAATGAGGTGACGAGTGTATTTATCTTTCAGAATGTCTGTAGCTGTGAAATGAGATTTAGAGCTGTATTTTATGTAAGAACAACTTGTTCTTGTAGAATAATAACTCATTTTTACTTGATTTTTTAAAACTAAAAATAATTTTATTAGACTAAACCTGATTTTTAGTTTTCAGTTACATGATGAAAACTCTTTTGTTAATAATCAAAATGTTGTTTTGCATTCATGACCTTAATGTAAAAATGGATAGAGAAAGTCAAATTATGTACGTAGGGCAAACGTTTAGAACTAAGTGTTGTCTTTCTTTTGCCCGGTCTTTTCCTCTAGAGGAATCCTCTTTTTGGCTACCCCTGTACGGAAACATGTGTTGCCGTTTAGTGGCTCAGCCTTCTTGCATGGCTAGGGATATGATGGCAGGTTTTCTTAATCAACAGGTAAGAAGACCTCGCTTGTGTTTACATCGTCTTCTGTTAATAGCTGTCACTAAGAGTCAATTGTTAAAATGTTTGCTTTTACGTGAAGTGGTTTCTTGAGAACTGTTATTTCTTCATGTGTTCTTTCTAGAGCAAGGGGAAAACTCTATCTCAAAACGCTGTTCACAAACGGTATCTTCAGTGGCTAAGTGTGAAGAAATAGATGTTTCCTTGGCATGCTTATCAATAAAATTATTTAGGCTGTTACCTAAAGATCAAGTTTAGTAGTTGCTTCAGAATTGGTTTAGGCTGGGACTTGATGGCAATATGAGAGACCTATGTCTCTCATCCTTGTATCTGCTTCTCATTGTGCTAGCACAAGAGTTCATATCACAGTATGGGATAATGTGACTGGTGAACCAAGCTGTATTTAAACTCATCATTTAAAAAATGATTCATGTGAACTCAGTTTACTTCTCTATTTTGGTTCGTTGCACAGCTAGGCAAATGGGAAGGTGTTAGTGGAGGGCCAGAGGGGCTGGGTTATTTGTCAGGAGTGCTGAATTACAGGCTTTAAACTTGTTGTGAAACTATAATACATTCATGAAAGCTGTTCATAAAATTCATTTGAGAAAGTGGAAATGCTAGTCAAATGTCTTTGACATTTGTTGAATGTACTGTGTACTTCCAAAGTGAGATACCCTTTTATTTCTCTTACTGTGTAATTACTATACCTAATAAAGGCGGTTTCATTCTTACAGTGGACACCAGTTCTAGATTTCATTCTGTGTGAACCAGCAAACTCTTTGTTAGTGTAACCTGGCAATAATTCTGCAAAAACTGTAAAACACAAAAAGACATTTAAAGCATTGCTAACATTTCAAAAATCAGTGACTCTGAAATGTTCTGCAACAGAAAGTTTTTGTTTTAGGAAAGAATGAGGTGTGGCTAAGTTTTATTCACATAGGGCTGATCTGAACCTTAAAATACGCTTTTAATTTGTAGTTTATGTTTGGCAGTTTCTTACTATTTCTTCCCCTTAGCAAATGATAGGTAGTCTAACTAGCTGGAGGAGGCTGTATTGCGTACTAAGAGGGGGCCAACTCTATTGTTACAACTCACCAGAAGAAATCGAGGCTAAACTGGAGCCAGCATTGACAGTTCCCATCAACAAGGTAAAATTTGTTCTATGGGTTTTTTTATTTTGTTTGGGTTTTGTTTATTTTGGGGAAGGTTGTTTTTTTGTTTGGTTGGTTGATGTTTTTTAAGACATACTGTCACTTGGGCTCGAAGCTGCTGGTGTGCAGAATGCTCTATAGTTAGTATGTGGGTGGGATATGCTTCAGTGAAATTTGCAGTCACTGAACTTTTTTTAGCAAGGATATTACATTTCTTATCTGACAAAGTAAGTTCCTTCTATTGCATTAGACTGGTCAACATAAAGGTAACAAAGAGGATGTTTTTCTTTAGGAAAAGTGGTGACTTCTTATATGACAGCTCCTCATGACAGCCCTTGGAAATGTATTGCTTGCAGTTCCTTAGCAAAGCTCTGGTAGAATTTTGTCCTCAGCAAGGTGGAATTTTAACAAAAGCTGCTTTTGTGTTATTTGGCCACAGTCTTAATTTGAAGGAGAGCTAGAAAATTGTTCAAAATATTTCAGAGCCTTAAAATAAGCTGCTTTTCTTAATAGTGTTTTTTCATAAGGCACAATAACTTCGGAAGTCCTGCTCCCTAGAATGACGTTATTGCTGCTTTTCATGCCCTGGTTAGAAAGGCAAAGTTTAAAACATAAAGTTAAAATGTTACTTACTATTTGGCTAAAGAAGTATTAAGTATTTAATTAGAAGTAAAGTTTAAGTGTTCAATGTAGGGATATTATTGAAAGGACTTTTAGAATGGTGATCATTATAGTGAACAGATGCTTTCAAAAACAGGTTTGGTGCAGTTATCGAGTTAATAGCACACAAGGGCAAGCTGAAGGATTTAGTTTTATTTGCAATTGACATAGGTGGATTCATCTTACATAAGTAGACAGACACATCTGGAAACTGTGTTAAGCACAGGTCGATCTGGGTTCTGCTGCTGTACTGCTGTGGATGCTTGATGCCAACACCAATTCTGAAAGAAACATTCCTCTTGTCCAGTCACTTGTTACTGCTACTGCGCTGCTTTATACCCAGGGCAGGCATTGGACAAGAGAACTGGTGTGAGTTAAAATTAGTTCATTTTGGGGTCAGGAGGAGGGTTGGCTTCAACTGTGATTCCCTTTAATAAAGTCTCTTAGCCAGTTCACTACATGGCTACACAAATGCTTGTGTGGTACAAGAAAGGGGCTAGGCTACAACTGGGAATGAGTAGGGACATGGACTAGTAAAGAACTGCCTCTTACAGCAGCAATATCAGCTTTTGGTGGCTTTAAAGTTTCTGGAAAATATGACTGTATTCTTACCAGTAGCGAGGCTTGTATGTAAACCAAACATTTAAACTTGGTGTAACAATGTCACCTGTTCGTGTTAGCACTTCTTATTTGATTTGCTAAGATTCAAATTGATTCCTTAAATAAAACTGCCGTTCTGCTAGTGCTGTATCTATTAAAAAAGTCATTTTTTTCTTCCAGTTGTTCATGCATTTACATTAAATGTCTGAATGTCGCTATAGTGAAACTATCTAAGCAGGTTTACTTGCATACATCTTCAGTCACTTTTAATTGCACTACTCAGCGTTTGCCATAATACTGTTTTCCAGCTGCTCACAATATGAGTTGAGAAATGTTAAACTTTAGTAAATTATAGAATTATTAAATTCATATTCTAAGATGTGACAGTAATTATTTTAAAAAAGTATCTGTCAGGCTGCCTCCTATCTATCTTTGGCTTGTATCTGTTTTGGTCAATATCCTAGTTTTGCTTTTCCTTTTAAAATATCCATATCCTACTAAGGTATTTTGCTCCCTCCAAGTTATCAATATGCTCAGAACTTAAAATCCAGCTTAATAAGCCTTTGCCTAGAAACTGTCCATATGTTTGCAGAGTATCCTTAAAACTAACATGTAGAGGTACAAAAATAATGTATCTTATATCATTTTACAAAAATGTCAGACTGCTGGAGAATGTAACTGTGAATCCTTCTTCAATTTAAATTAAAACCAGAAAAAAAAATCAATTTAAATGTATTTGGATACTTTACTACTTAAACAATTTCTCGTGAAAATAACTTCACGCCTGCAGATATTTTTTGACTTCTTTGTTGTGAAATTTCCCTTACAGATTAAATGAAGGCAGACTAATCATATGGGCTTGTCTGTTATGTGTTGTTATAGAAACAGCAATTTCAAATGAAAGTTGAGCTTGAACATCCACTCTAGCAATTCTAACTAAAATCTCTTCTGGTTGCATATGTGGCATATTCATTTGTAATGTGGAGCTGATCCTTTACATGTAATTGAAAGATACTTTTTGAAAAGTAATGAAATCATCTGGATTTATGAGAAAGTCTTTGGAAAATATTCACACTGATAGCCTCATTTCCCATTCCTTTTGAATCAAGACTCAAAGAAGCCATTAAGACTAGCAAAGTCATTACTTCAACTTCAGATGACTTCACTGCTACTGCTGTTGAGCAAGAATGGTTCTGCAATTCCTGTTATGCAAGTGTTACTATTATTGTTCCAGCTAAATGTTATTATAACATATTATATTGCACAACTAAGTAGGAAAAGAGAAATGATATTTTCTGTAGCAAAGAAAATTTGCTGGAATCCAATTTGGACAAGAAATATTCCTTGTGGGCCAGTTCCTGAAAATCTTCAAGTTTTCTTTAGTTTGAAATGCATAATAAAGGCCTTGCGAACACCTGGTAGCTTAGCAAATAGGGGTGTGTGCCAGCATTTCATGTTAGTGGCTCTGTATTTGAAATACATATTCTGTTGTATCCCAGTTATAGAAAGGAGCGTGACCAGCAGGTCGAGGGAGGTGATCCTGCCCCTCTACTCTGCTCTCTTGAGACCTCACTTGAAGTACTGTGTGCAGTTCTGGTGTCCTCGACATCAAAAGGACATGGAACTGTTGGAACAAGTCCAGAGGAGGGCCACGAGGAT
>JAOEHY010035240.1:10567-24159 GCA_025447955.1 Psilopsiagon aurifrons | reverse complement strand
GATGCTGGGGAGGGACTCTTCATTAGGGACTGTAGTGATAGGACAAGGGGTAACGGGTTCAAACTTAAATAGGGGAAGTTTAGAGTGGATATGAGGAAGAAATTCTTTACTGTGAGGGTGGTGAGGCACTGGAATGGGAAGTTGTGAATGCTCCATCCCTGGTGGTGTTCAAGGCCAGTTTGGACAGTCTTGGGTAGCATGGTTTAGCGTGAGGTGTCCCTGCCCATGTCAGGGGGTTTGGAACTAGATGATCTTAAGGTCCTTTCCAACCCTAACTGTTCTTTGATTCTATGATTCTATCATCTAGTTCCATAGGCAAGCCCATAACAATATTAAGGCCTCCTTCATAGGAGGTCACTCTCAACATTTTTCGTGAAATCTTCCTTCTCTGTATCATGAATCTTTTACTGACTCTCTCTGGAGGCAGAACACTGGGGTGAATGCAACTTATTGTAATTTCATACAGCAATTCTCCCTTTCCTGGGAGTGGGGATGAGTAGGACTAAATCAGACAGGTTATTTAATCTACCATCAAGAAGAGATGAGAACTTTGCTTCTCCCACCTACAAGCCTAGAAAAAATGGGATGGACCCATTAACAAGTTGTTCCGCTCAGTTCCGTGTAGGTTCCCATACCACCCCCTCAGCAGTGCCGTTCTGAGCATCTTCCTGTAGCAACGCAACTACCATCTGTGATGTGTGGTTGCCCTCCCTCATCCTCTCCCCAAGGGCAGAACCATGCACTTATTTTTATGCTACATGAATGTTATCCCTAGGAAGTGCTCTGTGTCCTGCTGCAATCCATGCACCGCCAACAGACTAGCTCCTGCACAACTGCACCATACCTGCTTCGCATTTCTGTTCATCCCATGAAGCCGCTGGGGACTGTGTGCCTAAGGGCATGGAAAGATGTAGGATGCCAACAGTGCCAACCTGGCAGAGCAGTACAAACCAGAGACATAAGGAGAACAGAAAATCTGAGACACTACTGTGAACAGTAACATGCTGCACAGTTCAAAAGGAAGTTCGCATAAAGTTAGCCCATGCCCCTCCAAACTTGTCCTAGTCCAAGTGTACTTCTCCCTCGTAGTGTACCCTCTGGGATCACATCTTGTGATAAAACACAGTATTATGAACACAATACAAAATGTTGAAAAATAGTATTTATTAGCACCCAATTTACATAATTACATGGTACAAATGACACTTAACTGCTGCTGTAACATTAAATAAAGCTGCTTTTAAAAACCATTGCTTACTTCTGGAAGTCCATGTGATTTTGCTCAGCGCAGAATGCGGGTACAGTATACAGCTACCCCACTTCACTACTGTCATACCAAATACAAATACCTGCATGGTTACTTCAATGTGGTCTCATTTTAAACAGCACACTAACATAAGCAGATATATATAATTTTAATGACAAAATATTTACTTGACTTATTCAAGCAAGTGAATGTAGCTTTAAATATAACCTATACAAGAAGTTTCACAGAATATGAATTGCAGTGAAAAAGAGAAAATTCAGGGCTGCAATTGAGAGCTCAAAAATATACTAGCGTAGTTAAAAATAATCTCCTGTTGAATTTTCAGACTTTGCCATTTTAGGTATTTCTCCAGGATTTTAAACTACTGATTTTAGTGAGACGTTTAACATTAAGTGTCTGAAGAAGCACTTTCATTTAAAGCAAAAACCTACACTTTTTCCAATCAGTGCTTATCAAATCTTTGGAGACCGAATCACTTTTTCACTTTTATCATGTCCCATGATTAAGAAGCCTTTCTGAAATCATGAAATACATTAAGTTTGCGGATGTTTACTCTCAAGAAAACTATTTCTTTCACAACTTAGAAAACAGAATTTCTCACCTTAAAATAACATTCACTTTTGTACGACAGTAGCATTTAAATATGGTAATTTGGCGGTACTGAAATTCTGACACAAGACACAGCCTTGTACCGAGCCACACACAAAAGCTGACAAGCAGTCTGTTACCTAATGAGTAAGTATTTCTCATTTGGACCCACCATTCTGCAAGACACTTGAAGCCCAGTGTTGTTTTGAAACCATAATCTCCGCATAAGTCTTAAGGGGTGTCTTAATTTCCTTTAGCTCTTTATACACCAGTCACAGTAGCCTTTTCAGATCAACTATCTGTCATGGAAGCGACACAAAACAGAAGAGGAACAACTCTAATTACTAACACTTAAGTGGTTATGACCTGTGGCATCTTCTCCAAAAGAGAACTGTCAGGTTCAACAGTTATGCTTGTAAAGAGGAAAAAAATCATATTAATGTGAGCAAAAAAAATAAAACCAAACTACGGTCCATAAGGCAAAGAAATTTGTCCTTTTAACCTGACAGTTTCTTTTAAAAGAACTAACTGAAGATAATTATACAAAATACAATGCAGGTAGTTGATATGCTGACAAATGTCAACAGAAAAATCTTACAGCAACAATAGTCTTCTCATCATGGATTTTCTTCTACAGGTTTTTTTCAGATGTGTGATTCAAGGAAAACATAGCACAAGACCACTTTTCAGTCTGCTTGGGCTATAAAGGTACAAGAAATTAAAAGCTAACATGCTCAGTTTGCATTTCCAGAAAAAGTGCTAACACCTATGAGACAATTTTCAAAACTTATGCATGTTTGTAATGTCTGACTGCAAGGAAACAATTCTAGGAGCCATTTATCTGAAAACAAGCTATATTCAAAAAGCACTATATCTTGATGACATAAAGAATAAAAAAATAAATTCTTAATGGAAAAATATTACCTTGAAGTCTATCGTTTATCCCTTATACAATGTATTTGGCTGCTTTTAGTAAGTAATCCAAAAATAATGAAAATATTTGGCTTGGCAACAAGTTATCCCTTCCCTTTTAGAACAGTACAAATCCCTCCACAACACCTTTTTGCAACATCCCAGTCTAATATTCTGGTATGAGGACCAAGAGTTTCTTGAAAAAGCAAGTAAGTAATTTTGAGATCCTACAATTCAAATTGAGGAAACACAAGGAGACCGGGCTTGAGGGCCTTGTGAACACAAGGCTTTCAGCAGCTTCAAAACGCATGTGCAGACATGGTTTTAAACATGGGTGTGATCTTCCAGGATCACAGCATGGTGTGGCAGCACGAGCAGGGCAGAACTAGTTTAAACACACAACACCACAACCCAGACATAATCAGGAAAAAAGTTGGGCTAAAAAGTATATGTTTTATATATATATTTTTTCAGTTCTTCCCTAGTTTGGAATTTGTCATCTAGCAACAAATCTCTCCCGACAATGAGCCAGCTGAGACTCAACAAACTGAACTATTCAACAGGCATTACACCTTCTGCAGTGGAATAGAAATTCTCAAAAACATCTTAAATGATACAGCACTTCATAAGCTTTCACAACAGACTACAGAGCAGCAAAATTAAGTCAGCAGGTGGGGTAAGAGATAACTCAGTAGAATTAAATGAATTGGTAAAAAGGTGGTACAAATAAGCCTTTTGGTAGTGGGAGGGGTAGGGCTGATGCTGAAACTCCATCACCCTTCAAAAAAAACACTAAGAGAAAATCAGTAGTCCTTTATGAAATTTACCCTGCAATGAGACTCCACTGCAGACGAGATTTCAAGATTCTCCTGTCTATTAAAAGGTCTATTTCTGACCATTCTCCCTCCTGGGATTAGTCCCACCAACTGAACAACAGCACTTAACAAAGCAAGGACTATTTACACAGAGGTCATCCCAGTCCCCTGCGTGTCCCCAGGTATTTGTTCATTTGCTCTGCTGTATGTAATACTACCTTTTACAATGTGGGTTATTTCCTGTAAAATACCCCCTATATAACTGGATGGATTAACACTGTGGTTTTCACCAGTTTCTCAGCTGATCAGTAGAAACATTGTGGAGGTTTTGACTAGCAGTTGACAGACTGTCAGTAACTGTGCTGGTCTCTAAGCTTAAAGACACTGATGATTAAAGAGCCAAAGCTGTTCACCTATTGTAACCGTCTTCAACTAAACACATTACCAGATTTAGATAAAATATTCTCAATGCCTTCATGTCCTCATGGAAAAAGGGAGCTTCTTGAAACATCCGAGTATTTTTTTCAGGGAAATCTTTGCTTCCTCTTTGTCACTCAATGCTAATAGCTTCACTAAGCATCCCTATGATGCTCACCAACAGCAGATGCCCCAAAACTAAGTGCTATGTCAAAGAATGTTATATAAAACAATTTTAACATCTAAGTGGTTTACTATCATATTCTTTCTTCATTTTTAACAGTGTAGTCCAAAACAATTTCCACTAAACAGCCACAAATTTCAGAGTATTTTTGAATGCTATATTATAAGCAGCATCATGTTTTCACAGTTAATTTCATTAATCTTATCAGCTCACCCATTAGAAAACTGGAAGACATACATGCTAAGTGAGTCACAAATTTCCTGGCACCACTGGTCCCATTCACATCTTGTTTGTACGAGGAAGTACTGAAGCAGTATTTTTTGACAGGTTATTTAATGGGAAGTGAGTCACATAGAGGACACTGTATGTAATATGTATTCAATTTGTAGATTGTGACTGAAGGAAAAGAAAGAAAATAAAAATGAGAAGCCTAAAATTCTACTCTGCTTCCCAAACGTTGTGGCTTTTGTTCAATAATAGTGGACATAATGAGACAAAGTCTTAGTCCTGCGATTTTGGTTTTATATAAATACTGTTTACCCAGAAGCAAAACAGTAGTCCCACTACAGTGCCTGAGGAACTTAGCTTTGCATAACTGGGTCCCCAACACGAAGCATGTTAGCAGAAGAGTAAGTTCTGTTCTTAGAATTTAAGAAATAAGCTGTTACACATCTCTTGCCATCTCATCTGAAGTGGGATATATATCAGATTTTTACCCTTCACAACAACCTGCAGCCAGTGGACAAAATAATCCTTAAGAATCATTATGGGAAAGCCTCACTAACTTGTCACTCCTACATTTTGCAGTTTTCCTCTGTGATACCATGCGGCTAAACTCTGCACTGTTCCTCAGCTGAATTCTGCGATAACACCAGTCACATGGAGGGCACACCAGTTCTGGCTATTTCACCTACCATCTGTCCCCTAGAGAGTTCAGCAAATGGTCTGCTTCCCTTGCTGTTCAACACACAATTCAAATGACCACTGCCTACAGATCTTCAAAGTAAAAATACAAATAATCTCAGTTACTCCCAAGCTGCAGAATTTACTCATGTTAGATTGCAAACGTGATGTTTCAGGAAAGAGGACTTCAAGGAAAACACTGCTACAGTCTCTTGTACAGGCAGAAGGACAACCAAAATGGCTGCATTTTCTTCCTTAACCCAATTTACCAGGTTTACTGGGTACTTCACGCAGTGGTCAAATAGGCTCCCTAGGATAGTCTGCAAAGACATGACAAGCCACAGCCTGCAAAGGCTTCCAAATACGCATCTTGAAAGAATTAAAAAAAAAAAAAGAAACAAAAGACCAACAAACAACAAAATTGATTATCCGATGGTTATGCCCACTTTTTCATTTTTGTTTTCTACTGGAATAAACTTTCCACATCAGTTTATGGAAATGCTGCTCCCCAAAATTACATTGTTAAAACATGAGGAAGGAGGTGAGGAAAGGGGACGTATCTGTGATCAAAGAGATGTACCGAAAAAGGTGGTGTAACTAAGATCTTCATCTCCTACACATTTATTCAAAAGGACAAGTTTCTGGTTACTTTAAATTCACAACTGCAAAATGGCATTGTTTGACCTAATCACAAAGCTGTATGGCAAACATCCCACAGCAAGTCAAACACATTACATATGGGGCAGCTTTAATGTAGCATTATTCAAAACTATACAGCCTAAAAAATAGCCTACAGTATATGACACATAGTTCTACAGGCTTCTAGCTATAGAACGTATTTTATCAAAATAAAGATGAATGAGAGCCCAAAACACTCATCGGGTGATTTTCTTACAAGTACTAAAATCTGTTATGTGGCATGGCAAAAGTTTTCTCTTTGAGGCACAAAAATAAGTGCAGAAACTAGGACTTGTTAAGAGCGAAGAAATTTTTTTCCACAATATAATTATATCTAGAGCTTCTTCCAGGCCAAATCATTTTGTGTAAGCATTTTGGTAACTGAATCAAATATGTGAAAGTAAACAGCACAATGAAATAACTTAGAAATAAAGAGCAGAGTATTTAAAACCAGCAGACTAGTTTTCAACATACAGAAGGACTGAAAATTACCCCATTAAATTTCTTAGTAAAACCAAAATGAGTAGCACAGGCCAAACATAAATAATTACATGAGTTAACCATTAAAAAAATTTACCATGCAAATTAGATATGGGAAAAATAGTAATGGTAAAAGGCCATACACTGATGTTGCACAAAAATGCTTTTTTTGTAAGAATAAGCTTTAGGTTCCAGCTTGTTTACATCTTCAACAGATGTATGCATCACATTCATGAAAGTTTCCAATTACACTGAACCAGAAAGAACTGCACATAAAAGGGAAAAAAAAAAGAAATAATTTAGTGCCCTCAGAGATCAGAAGTTCAAAGCTTCAGGATAATAATGAAAGAGGAATGAAGTACCTAGCTGCTAAAGAACCATAACAACATAGTGAAAGTAAAGAATAAACCTGAGAAGCAACCATGCTCAAAGTTATTTAAAACAGTTGTCAGAAATAAAGAAATACAATCTGGGTTTGTGAGACACTAGTTAGAAGACCAAAAGTTTGGTCTTCCTACACAAAACCATCATGTTATAGAGGAAAAAAACAACCAAACAAAACCTACACTTAACAGATGATCCTTATGCCAAGTCCAACAAAGCATGCATATGGAATGGTGTTGTGGGCACCAAGATATAGAGAACTGAACTAAAAAGCTGAAAATAAGAAAAAGTTGTGTAAAAAGACCAGACTGAAAAATAGCTTGAAGAAAGCGGAAAGCAATGGAAATACACAGCTAGAACCAGTGCATGCATGTAAGTTCCAAATTAGAAAGAAAATGAGGAATATGTAAAATGGCACAAAACATGGCTTGGAATACTGCCATGAGGTTACAAAAAAGAACTACTAAACATCATGTAAATCCTCCTGTCAATGAGACATAATCAATCCTTGAAAGGAAGTCTAATTGTTTAGAACATACATAAAACCTCACTGGCTAAGACAGTATTAAAATGCACAAGTTCATAAGCCTGCTTTAGCAAGTAGATGGACCAGATAACCTAAGCAAGTTTTTGATCCCTAAGTCCTATGATGATGTTCAGAAGATCTGACAGGCTCATGCACAGTACCCTGCAGTCCTGCAAGTATGTGAGCAAATACAGTAAAAAGACATTGACATCAATTATGAAGACCAGCACAAAAATATATATACTCCACAACCTCTTTGTAAGGCTACATTTGTTTTGTTGTGTTTTTTTAAAGGCACCTCATCCTCTAGCTATTGCCAGCTTTAAAAAAAGAGATCACTTTTCAGGTTGAGCAAGTGCTCAATAGTGAGAAGGAAACATCTTTCAATTCACATTTGAACAGCCACTTCTTACATTCCAATTGTAATCAGAATGACAGTCTTTAAAAACAAGCATGCTGGCCTATTAGTTTTATGTACAGCGATTTAAACAACTGTAACTACATATCATATTGTGTAAGCAAAAGCACAACATTCATTTCATACTCACACCATTATCCTTTGTATACACAAACTTAAGAGAACTCTTAATACCAAAACATTAAAATGCACCCATGGAGTCTTCCCTTACTAGACACATTTAATACATGTTTACAATATATATACACATATATAATATACATAACTTTAAGAATTTTTCAAATAAATCTTCGTAAATTCCTCTTCAAAAAGAAAGTAATGACACTGAAAGAATATGAGTCAAGTACACAGAACTCTCAAAGTTGAATGCTCAGTTTTGCAGCCAAGTTCCCCCTTTCCATCATAACCAAAACACTTTATAAAAACTAAATAATCTGAATTACTATTGTAGTCATCTGTTTCATGGTAAAAGTTCTAAACTTATCTATGGAAATATATTGCATATCAATATCATGAAGTGACATATCTGAATATTCTGAGCAATAAAAGGTATTCCAGGATATTTTAGCAGTAAATATAATGTGTTGCAGGCTCAAACAGCACAGGTCACCCTTTTATTCTACATAATACAGCTGATTTAAATTCTGAGATCAGCTTCAAATGTGGTCCCATTCCCAAACGCCACTCTAAAAACAACAGTCAAACTCTATATTGATATCTTTCAGTGATTCCTTTTTAAAAAGTGTCACTTTAAAGGTAAAGATTTATTCATCAGTTTCCAGTCTTAACCTCAGGCTGGTATGTGGAAGACTTACACTGGATTCTTTCCTACTCACATCAGCATCAGAAATCATCTGCAGCAGAAATTCTGCCTTCCACTCCCACTAGAGGAAAACACCAACTTCAGGCTTATAAGCAGGCAGTAACTCTGATGATGACACAGAAAAGAATCCACTTACCTTCCTTTAGGAAGGGATAAAATACTAAAAGACTGCATGAGAAGTTGTAATTCAAATCAACAGAGAAGCTCTGAATACATAAACAAATCACATCTGTTGAGTAATTACAAGAAGTACTCATTCTTCAGGCTGTGAAATGGCTCTGTGAATGGCAGAGTATAGCAAATCACCTCCCCCACACACCTGGTGAGCAGGACAGGACATTAACAGTGGCATAGTCAGCAGGATATTCTGTGAGAAGCAGTTCAGAGGTTGTTTTTTTTAAGGGGATAATGGTCAGAATGTCAGATAAAGAACTGATTTTTGGCTGAAGCCAAAATCTTCAGTTGAGGATCATGGCAACCAGGGAAACGCCTGACTTTGACTGCTCCCCATATTATTTGATTTGTTGAAGAGTTATAAGGCTTGCCTGACCCTAAGGAGGGTAAGCAAGGCTGAGGAACACTGGCAGTTCCCAGTAACTGTGGCAGGAAGAATAAAGGACTTGGCAAAAGAAAATTGAACAAAACCTGGAAAGGGAAAAGCTGTGATTTGTGCTATGTTATGGGCAGTCTTAATAGCTACCCAGAAAGATAAGCATAACGTTAAGCAAATTGAAAAAGAACCTAATGAGACTCTGTAAGAACAGATTCCTTGCTATGCAGGACAATCTCCTCATCAGGAAGTCGTGTCTCATTACTTCTGGAAAGGTCTAAAAGAAGCTAGGATTGAGTTACTTTCCAACTTTCAATTTAAACCACTCATTAAAACTGAAAGTTTCTGACGATGAGCAAGGGGGCCAAGCCCACTATCACGGTAAAGGCAACACCTTGTACTGCCACTGAATTGGCTAAGTTACAGGAAAAACATAGCAGGCAGGTAACTGAAACAAAATACGTATGGAGGGTTTCCCTGATTGGAGAGGACAGGATAAAGTTCTCAGAAGAAGCAGCAGCTCAGGGACACTGGGACCTGTGGGTATTTCTAACAGATGATATTAGGAAACCATGGTCCTTGGCCCTGCGAGTGGCATACTGGGGAGAAGAACTAGATCCATAGAACAGGAAAAATCCATATCCATACCTACCCCTGGTCTGGATCAGCTACTGAAAGTATACAGAAAGCAGTCTGCCTTCACTTAATGCATGACGGACTGTGTACACCTCAGCAACCTTCCTCCATGTTGCTTATGGCTAATCCTGGCGACTCCTCTGATCAGAGGACTAGCCAATTCTTTAAAACTTTATGCTGTGGCCTTTGTAACAGACATGGGAGTCCCAACGTCAGCTGTAAATGCTGAGACAGCAAAACAGAGTGGTGTTATGACAAAAAAAACAAATACAAGTTTCTGATGTCTTAGGATACTCTAAACACCAACCCACAGCTTGGGTAAATTGTTAGTTACCTGGTGACACCACTCCTCCAGAGACTATCCTGATATTGGGCATGTTCCCCACCAGTCCACTGGGGCTAGATTTATTAAAAGGAAAAGCTTAGATGGATTCAAAGGGGAACAAATGGAGATTTTTTTTGCAATTCACTCCCAAATTTCCCTCATGCAAGACTGTAAATGTAAAACTGCACCACTTACCACTGAGTACAAGAGAGGGGATCCCCCCAGTCACGTAATCCAAACCCACTCACTTTACAATTCTCCCATATGGCCAGTTAGTAAACCAAATGGAAAATGGCAACTCACCATTGACTATCACTGCCTGAATGCAAACACTGGCTGCCTCACTGCTGTATCTACAATACAAGAGCAAAGTAAAAAGGAACTCCAACACACCTTGGGACATTAGGTTTTCTGGTGACTAAGACCCTAAGACCCAGGGTGGTCTGTCTGACTCTCGGATCCAGTGACAAAAGTGAACAATAGGTGGCAATCAAATGGATGCCACGACTTACGGCACTTTGCCATAAGGCTCCCCACATCCTTTCCAAGAACAGAGAACCAGATGATCCGAAGAACCCCTCATACTATCCAGGCCAACCAGTACTGGCAGACGTGCCACCAGTTGGAAAAGTCCCCTTGCTTCTGAAAGGATCTAGTTCTTTCTTTTTTATTGCAGGTAGAGGAACCTACTGAATTACAAAGTCCACTTCAAGCATCTGTGTTACTGTTAGGATCCTATCAATTGATTGTATAGTTCTTAGTTTAAAACTACTTCACAGTATGTATATAGGTTTGTTGCAGACACTATGGGTGATTTGTCTTGTGTACATACGAATCGCAACGAGAGGAGAGGATTACCCCACTTAGTGTGGGATTTGTACGAACATGGAATAAGACCAAAGTACCTGTGTAACTCTTCCAACCTCCTCTGAGCAGAGCTTGAGATTTTTTGTAACACCAATCATTATGTCTTTCCATCTGACTCATAACTAACAAATAGATAGGCCTCACGTCCTTCTTCCTCCAGTCTGAAAATTCAAGGACTACACATATTTGAGGGCTGACCATCTTTTGGTCAAGGACAAGGTGGAAACAACCAAATGCTCTGGAGAAAATTTTTCTCTAGGATTACCTAACAACTATTTTGCCTACTATGAGGAAATTGATAATGATTTTTTGGAACAAAACCCTCCCTCCCTCACATTCACACAGAACATATGTAGCACCTCACTTCTTTCTTGGGCATCTTGTGACTCGGTGAACTGTCAGGGAGGCAGGACAAAGTCACGCTCCACGAACGTGGAGGTATTTTCCTGTGCTGGCTGTCCTAAGGCTGTGGATATCAACTGCCTAGGCAACAAACAGCCTGGAGACAGTGCTACAAGGCACTGAGCCTGAACCCATCAAAGCACAAACTTAACTGGATCTGGGGGCTTACCACATACCCCTACCACTATTAGGAACTTTCCAGAATAGCTCACAATGCACGGGCAAGCATGCAGATGAATCTATGGGAGGATTCCAAGGAACCTGATCCTATAAAAAGGCAATCATTCTTCAGTCGTGTGGTACGCTCCTCCACCCTGGACTTCAGGGACTCACTGACTAAAAGCACTTCAACTCACCTATCTCTCTGTTTTGTCTCCTCCTTTCCTTTCTTCTTTTCTCCCTCTGCTTTGGTTCTTTTATAAGAATAAGAACTTGCCAAGACTTTTGCTCCTCCTGACACAGTTTAGGGAAGTTTTACAATAAAATGAGTTCTTTCATTTTCAACCTCTGGAGGGCCTATGCTTTCTCCCACAAAGAAGGGTACCTCTTTGTGGTGTAAAAGGTCACCTCCCCCACACACCCACTAAGTAGGATGGGACATGGATAACTTAATCAATGGCATGACACACCCAGTGAAGCAGACAAGTTAAAAAGTCACAGAAATGATGAAGCTGGGAAATACTTCTAGAAGCAGCAAAATATCTCAACTTGATGGAAATTTGTATAGTTCCCACCTACTGCCCTAGTAGGACTCATACAAAGCATCAGGTATAGGGTTAATCTTCAAAAGAAGTATTTCACTGCTACCCTTAATGCCCAGAATGATACCCTTTTTTGACAGGAACAGAAAGAGGAGATGAATGTTTGATAGTTAAGCTTTTTCAGAAAGCTCTGTGATAATTTCTTGTGCCAGATCTCCAAGAATAAACAGCATTATAAATCTGAATAAGTTAAATCTGCTACTACAGTATATACAGACTGCTTCAGTCTGTTGTTAATTGGGAATAGACTAAAGGCTCAGCTTCTAGCCACATGCTAATACAGTTTTTTAAAAAATTATATATTTTTTTGCAAACTAAATAATTCCTGTATAACACAGAAGATGCAATATAAACTTCACTGCATTTTAATTTATGTTAGTAATTTGCTTTCCTTTAACTGCATTTATCTTAGGCTAGCAGCCACGTGGCTGAGATTAACTATCCATTATTGGTGTCTGAACAGGATCTACTTTATTAATACCAAAGGGATGACAAAGTGCCTCTCACACGACACAGAAGTGAGCATGTGAAATGACACTTTTTCCAGGTGATTTAAGTACATTAAGATTCCTCAATGAGCAGCATCCTAGGAAGTTCCCCTCTTTTCCTACTCCCTGATGCAATTAGACCCCTTTTTTCCAGTACTCCATTTTATTAATAGATAATACATAGACCTAGATTCACCCAAGGCCTGCCTGGACGAAAATTCACACCCTCTGAAATAAAAAGCATTTCTTTTGATTTTTAACTAGTTGAAACTGAGAGTTTCCAAGCTCTCAGCACCAGCTGAGCTCACAGAAACCAGAACAAACTTCAATTTAGAAAACAGCACCCTGCAAAAACTAAACACTTACAAACATTCTCTGAATTACAGGGCAGGGTAAGAAGACTCATGCCCTCCTCTTCTCTTTTGTGCAGCTGGTTAAATATATACAAAGCTAGAGTTGAAAGGGAAGCACTCTGTCATACAAACACTTTAGCCAGGGCGTCTGCTCCTGCACTCGCAATATAACATTTGGAGGGGTGGAATGCCACATCATGAATGGACTCATCAAATTTTTTACGATGAGCAGTAAATTCTTGGATGCAGGTCTTGCTTTCAAGATTCCACAAGCGAATCGAACAGTCATGACCTAAAGAAAGGGGAAACAGTTTTCTTTATAATCGTCATGTCTGACAACATTATGAGAAAAAGAAGATGAAATCTGAATGCACTTACTGCCAGACATCAAATACAAGCCATTAGGATCAACAGCTAAACTTGTAACTGCATCTAAGTGAGCTACCATGGAGTGAATCAGTTTTCCTTTGGAAAAATTAAAAATAAAAAAAAATTTGGTTATTTTAAGTTATTTTCTGCAATACACTTAGTTATCTGTATTCACTGTTTAAACCCTAACACAGCTCATATTATAAACACAAGATCTTGTTCATTACTGAATCATTAAAATTATGCAATAAGTCATTCTTTTAATTATTTACAGGCCAAGGAGAGCACAGTACCAGTATCACTAGTTCTGTTGGATCTTTGTTTTATATCTGCAAAAACCACCATGAATCTGCAATCACCGTGCATTTTAAATATTTGCTTCTTAAATTAAGAGAATTCAAGGGTAAGATCTTGACTGGGAAGGGGGGGGGGGGCTGCGTGCACTA
>JAOEHY010035240.1:0-10507 GCA_025447955.1 Psilopsiagon aurifrons | reverse complement strand
CACTAAGAAGCAACAGATATTAGAATATAGGAAAATTTAGTCCACTCATAATGAATGTTTTATTACAACTTATTACAATGACAGTAATGAGTTCATGTTAAAAATATTAAATCATGGGTCAAATGTGGGGGGTTTGTTGCAGGAGATAATTAAACAGGAAAAAAAAAAAAAAGAGCAGCCATTTCCTCTGTTTTTTTCCAAAAATACATCATCAAACAAATCAGCTATTTCAGCTTTTTTCTCAGCTTTTACTGGTTCCTTCTTATTTTAAAATGCAAACTTAAAATCAAAAAGAATATTGAAATATCTAAATTTGAGACAGCGTGATCTGTCACAAACTAAAGATTATTATGATTTGATACCTGATTATTATACCATTCCTACCAAAAAGTCTTTTAAACCCCAAGAAATTTATAACTAGACATCTTGGTGTGAGCCTCACAACAAAAGAAAAAAAACTGTTATAAACTGTCCAGCTGTGCCTGCAGAAGTGAGGGAACTGAAAAGAAATACAGTGGCTCAAAGTGAGAATGACGCCTACAAGGGAACTTCCACCTCCAAGGTATCAGGCAGAGGTCCTGGAAACACTTCCTGCCCTCAGATCAAAATAACACAGAAAACACAACAAAATAAACATCAACATAAAAACATTAAGATTTTGAAAAAGATGCCATTTATGTTAAAAACTGGTAACCCCACACGTAAGGCATTTTAAAAGAACAGAGAATGACACAGATTCCTTATCACTGTGGCAATAAAAGTTCAAGTAGGCTGCCAGTCTTTGGGCTCTACTAGTGATGAGAGTGATCCATTTGAGACTAGTGAATTCTCAACATCCCTCAGCATTTATGTAAACAATATTTATCATTATGAAAATCTGTTTACATTTTATGTTATGTAGACACTATGACTAGGACCTGCTGAAGAGATGCGTACCTGTATTGTTGTCATAGAATTTGATGTGTCTGTCTTCATGGGCAGTGATACTAATCGGAAGAGTTGGATGGCTGATGACTCTGTTTATCTGACAGGAGGCACTGACTGCTAAGAAAAAACGCACACATCCCAATACACGTAAATTGCTCAGTTCTTTGAAAGATTGCTACTAAGAAATAATTATGCAATCAAACTTATTTGCAAAATAATTCTTACCTTTATGTAACGGAAACTCTCAGCTAGCACCTTCTGTAATGTGTTTTACTCTAAGATACTTTCCAAATTACACACACACAGAGGCATATATAAACGATATCTATGAGTGTAAATACAAACAAGGTCGGTCCAGCTTTTGGCCATGGTGTTAGATGGCTGCACCAAGGAAGAACATGAAGCCAAAAACTAAGTAAAAATACCTTATGTGCACTTCTCTACCTCCACATTCCTCTTGTCAAGCCCAACTTTTTTTATAACACACAGCCAATAAAACAAAATTAACACTGCAGGCAGTATGTTTCCAAGCAAACAAGATCCCATGCCCCCATTCTCACAAACCAAAAGCCACCTACTATTACCTGAAACACATGGATTAAAGTTCTTATTGAAGGATGCTAGAGTATTCATATGTGAGCAATTTTTGCTAGCCTTCAAGAATCCTGAAATATCATATATATATACACACACACGCAAAACACAAAAATTACAGGAGTTTTTTGATTAGAAATCTAGGAATTGCTGTGATGCAGAGAGTAGCGCAAGAATGGTCTTAAGACCTATAGATAACCACAAAAACACAAACAGCCACACTGCAGAGCATCAAAATATGATTATCTTCCTTCATGTGGGAGTTGACTATATTTAGTTAAAATGCTGCCAAAGAACACTCATATAGTCTAATTTAAATTCTTACAAAAATAAACAAAATACTACCGTACAATCACTTGCTAGTAAGGTAGTAAAGACTTAAATTTACATCCTTCTATAAAAATCTGAACTGTCAAGTAGTGTCAGCATCCACAGGATACTTATTAAAGTGTAAATTAAGAAAAAAACACATTCACATTAAGAAGCCCACCCAAAATTACTGAGAGGAAATGAGACTGCATCACAACGTGCTATCCTCACAGTTTTAACATGCCAAGCATAGTAAAGCTTACATACAGTGGAGGAGGAATGGGGAAGAACAAAGGTAACTTCCTTCCACTGAACAGAGATAACTGATTTAGGACTGTTGTTTCAGACAGGGACAAAGATGTGGGTTAAAAAACCCCCGAAATCCTATACAGTAAGGAGTTATATAAGGAAAGGAGATGGCACTTCCCATTCCCTTTCATAAAATGAGAGTCATTACACTATTTTAAAACAGACAAGCAAAGCCAACAAGAAGGACTTACTCCCTTTAAGAAACATAATTTAATAGTAGAACTGAGTGACATAAAACTTTTAGATGGAAGAACTACCAAAATTTAAAAAAAGACTGAAATATTTTATTGTTACTAGGTTACCACTTTGGTCTGAATATGAAACTTCATGTTTCAGCTCATCTGGTCACTATCATAACGCCAGTTTCCTCTAAAGCTTCTGATATTGACCTCTGCCCTGATCCAAAGCATTATACAGGTGAATAGTCTTCCCCTGAAGCCTTGCTTTTCTCATACACTGAAAACTTCAACTAAAGCCCAACTGCAAATGAGCTAAAAGTGTATATATAATTCAGAAGAGAGATACATCCGAGGAAAAATAAAAAAGAATACATGCACACATTTCCACATTTTTAATAAATTCAGCTTTAGATTTTCCTGATATTATCTCTATCTTGCAATTCATGACTAAAGAGGGAATGAAAATCTTGAAGCGTCTAAGATCTCTGTATTAGAGACCTGTACTTTTCCTTGTGCTACTGTTCCTGGAAGAGGAATTCAGATAGTGTGGGTTTGCTTCTCCTACCTTCTTTCAAAAGTATGTACACTCTTCTACTACTGAGATACCCACAGGCTCTGTTGTAGTAGTAGTAATTTACTGTTACATCTCAAAAACAGCCTGTAACATAATTCATGTTATAATTTACCACAACACTGCCTATTTGTTTGGTAGCACCAAAAATACTACCAACAGTATCAACCTTAAACAAGCAATTTTTTTTGACTGGTTTTTAATTCGATACATACTAGTATCCATATTGGACTCCAGGGTAAGAATTCGCTGCCGTGTCTCCATGTTAAAAATGCAAGTGTGTCCACTGTTAAATGATGCTACCATGAGACTTGGGTCACTGCTCACAAGATCTACTGATGAAGGGATTCCCATTTCTGGAAAAAAATTTAGAGAATTTTTTCATAATATTTACTTGGTGTAGAGAAAATAACAAAAAAGCCCAGGAAAACAAAGAAAGAAAAAACCCCACCCAGTAAGCACTTTACTATCAAAAGGTCCTTATCAAATATCCATGAAAAGAAATGTTGCATTTTAAAATCTACATTATGCCAATCTAAATAGACTGCCCACTATAATCACTATTGTAAACTTATTTCTCTGACACACATATCAACAATGTTTTTCACTAAGATGCTGTATCTGGAACTGCTGCTGGACAAAAATCTACTTTGAAACTAAGAAAGTAAGAACTCCCTGCCTCTTTTTCTTCCTTTAACTGTAAGGGCAATTCTCAAACACAGCTCCATTGCATCAAGTAAAAGGGTGCGAAACTGAAGTTGTAAAACTACTGTCAGGACAGATAATTAACATTATTTTTAACCTGGACAAATTCAGAGCTTAAAAAAACCCCAAAGCTTTCCAGGTGCAAAGTTTATAAGCTGTCAGCATGGAAAGTCACATAAATACAAAATAAACACCTATCATAAAGCCTCATCCATCCTGCCTGTTATGGTATACATCCAATCTCTTTACACTCTAGCTATCTGAACACTACAAGACAGAAGGCCAAATCAGTGGAGCTTGGGTATAGGAAATATCACTTAGAATTTTTCTCCTCAACTGTCCTGTTCACCACCTGCTATGTGAAAGAACAGTGGATGCAACAGATGCCAGGAGGAAGAGCAGGAAGAGGTGGAGAGAGAGACACTCAAAGTTAAGCAAGTTAATGTCCGTAGATCCAGGTAACACAAGAATATCATCACCTCTCACTAAACCTAAGATTCAGGGGAGAAACATCTCTCTTGTACACACAGCTTCAGCAATGTCGCTCAGGAATGGTGGCACGTATCTCCAGTACTTCAGAAACAGCCCAAAGGATTTGTGTGAGATGAGAAGAAAACATGTATTTTTTTGAAGTGACCTTTTCTACCACTGCCATGCCTGCTTACCTGCAACTTCCTGGTAAGCCTACAGTGGTTTATCTAAAGGATTTAAGGGACAACTGCTAGCTTTTTTAGAGTTTCAAAGTTCTCAATAAGCCACAGGAAAGCTCAGTTTCAAAGGAGGATCCCTGAATTTCAGCAACTGGGTTTCATTCCAGTTGAATGAAAGGCAAGACTGCTTCCCCTGCCCCTTCAACTTAATAATTAACAAATTAAAAAGAAACAATTAAACAAACAGAAACCCAGAACAAACAGAAAAAAACGACTTCCAATGAGTTTTCAAAGTAGACAGGTAGACAATCTAGCAGCAAACCAGCTGTGGTTTTCACAGACCCTGCAAACCTTTGGAAACACAGTTCTGAAAGAACTATAATGCATGAAACGTTTCTATTTTGCTTAGTCTATTTCAACACATGGCACACGTAATGGCACATCTGACCAGGTTTACACCGTATTTCAGCATGATAGTTCAGTTATGCCAAAGTTTATTTTGATCAAAGTTGTTCTGAAGGGCCAAGGAACTGAGTCCATTCATGGGTTGCCTTTAGGACCATCAACTCTAAGAGAGCCTGGCAATGTCAACAGGCTCATTCTAGAATGCTTACTCAAGATAGTGACTTCAAGAAAAAAGGCTCTAAACAATAAGATTTTGATTTGTGCATGACATTTCAGTAACTAAACCCAAAGGAGTAAGTTTTTTCAACTAGTAGTGTTTAAGATGACAAGGTTATTGCAATTTAGTTAAGGCACAAACTCAGAAATGCAACTGGAATCCCTCTGTTAGAGGCACAAGGAAGGAATCGGGAAGGTACAATGACAGTGGCCAGAGTTGAAGCACTGGATACTCCAAACCTCTTTTGGGGGAAGAGAGGGCTTTTTATTCTGAACAAATCAAAAGCAAGAGCTTAATGGAAACTCAGTCTGAATCAGACCTACAGAGTTAATACAATATACTCCATGGTTCTACTAACATCAGCAGATCATCTGCAGTTGGCTTTCAGATGTACGTGACCATTCCACTGCATGTAGGTATCCATTCCACTGGTGTCAAAGAAGGGGCCCAAATTTAGTCTTCCCCAAAACAACCATAAAGACACAAAATTCAGCAAAACAAGCAAGAAGAATTTCTATTCCATAGCAAAAAACTACAGCAGTCTGCACAGTGATGCTCATGAACTTCAAGGTAGGGCAATTTTCCGTACCTTGATTATCATTAAATATATTGAGAGCTGGAGCAATTTCTGTAGCTTTCCATAGACGTATAGTGCCGTCTGCTGAACAGGACAGCAGACGTTGGTGTGCTCCACTGTAAACCAGACCCCACACCGCATCTGTATGGCCTACAAAAGCACCTCTTAGAACAGAAGGATCTGTGAAAAAACACAACAAAACACACTTCAAAACAAGATTTTAACTGAATCATTAGTTGTACCTTGTTGTTGTTCCTGGAAAAACCTTAAAAAGCCAACCATAAAAAAAAAAAAAAAACAAAACAAAAAACGCAAGACCAATATCAATACAGAAGTTGTATCATAACAATACAGAACTCACAGTTATGAATTTCATCATCATACATAGCATTCACATATTCAATTTAAAACTAATGGAACAAACCAATGTTTTAGCAGATGGGACAGTATCAAACTTGGCAAAACACTCTTGGATTTTTAAAGTTCACTTTCAAACAACCATTAATGGCACATCAGTTCCTTTTTTCCAAAAGCCAACTTTAAGGCTAACTGCATCTGAAGCTAGGAGGAGTGAACATTAAAATACACATTTGCTGTTCTGCCAAGTAACAGGTGTAGTCCTGTACTTTTTCAACCCCGCATCAGTATTAAACCAAAAATTTACTAAAAGTAATTGAAGCCAACATTAAATTTTCAAAGAAGCATTACCTACAAATTATACTGTTTTAGCCACGTAACATTAACGCCACTAAATGTATCATTTCACTGGTGTGTGACGCAACGTACCGTAAGAGTCATAGGGGTCAATGTTTGGGTTAGTTGTATTCCAGCCATGGATGAGGCCATCTGTTCCCCCACTGTAACACTGTTCTCCATTACTGCTCATCACCACACAGAGCACTGGTCCACTGGAAGAAAACCCCGCAAAAGACACATTGACTCTGAGTGTCTTCATTATGTGTAAAGCAATGTCAATGAACTCCTAAAATTTCCCTGTTAGATAAAATTCGCTTGCTGAATGGACTGTAACAAAAATTCTGCACAGTTAGAACATATGCTACAACACTTCCCACAAAAAAGCCTTTGTGATATTTGATAATATATCTACAACTAGGACAATTTAATCATTGTGCACATGAAATATGGTGCATGCCACACCTTCAAATACAGGCTGTGTTATTTTGCGTGAATAGTTTTTTTCCCCTTTTTTAAAGATCTAAGGCTAAATCATGAAATGAGTTCAGTAGATTCATTGCTAACAGTTTCATTCTACAAATGCGCATATCTGACAAAAAGAACACCTAATCAAACTTAAACTGTATAATTTGTAGGCTTTTGTTTTTAAAACTGTGGTGTTGCTAGCTCCACATATAAATAATTATGCAAAAAGGAGATGAACAACTGCAGATATTTTAAATAACATGGGAACTAAAAGCTTCACATAAAATCACCAGTTGAGAAGGTGGGAATTACATTAAAAAAAATAAAATAATCCGTGCTTAAAAAACATGTATTTCTCAAAATATGACAGGGTTTCTGAGGAAATACTCACTTATGTGCTCTGAAAGTATATATTGGTTCTACATCAAGAGACGCACTCCTAAATGAAGTACAAGAAAGCGTTAACATATATATGATCTGACACAACGCATTACAAAAATATGCCAGAACAGCTAAGTTCTTAAAACCACTGCTATGCTGAAGTGTTTCTCCCACAACTTCCTCTCCCAACATGATTCTTCATATGTCTAAGAATTCCTTACATTCTTTCAAAATATTACAGGATTTCTTTGGTTGGTTTGTTTTTTTGTTTAAACACCTTCAAGGTAGAGAGTCCACAAACTCTCAAGACCAATCAAACCAGTCGGTAGGTCAAAGAGGGGGAAGCCCACATGCTTTGCCCAGTCCTCCTAAAAGGTATGATGTATTCTCTTTCTATATTAGAGCTGCTGCAAATTTGCTCTCATTTCTGAAAATCCCCAGCAACACATGAGAAACAGTGTACAAAGGAACCTAGCAATATCTCAAAGTTGAAAGCTGTACACATGTATATGTACACATATGTATATACATATACATGCATATATAAAAAAATGCATTTTTATACATTTATATACACATGCAAGCACACTAACAGGCCACATCCAACTATTTTCATTAGTAAATTAATTTTCCATGTTATCAACAAGGAAAATATTAAAAAAGTGAATGTTTTTCATTTTTACAAATAAAACACATTCACAAATATGCATGGATTTCTTCTGGCACTCTTTAAAAAAGTCTCAATCCTCTCTAAGAGGTTGTTTCCTACTCTTTACATTCAAGGAACAATTTCCGTTCACTCCAAGAGCCATTCAGTGAAGTGGAATCTACAATTTTTTTTCTTCTTCTTAAATGAAAATGATTTTTGAAACAAAGTATAAGCAATCTTACTTTTTTGCTGGGGCTGTTTTTTGTAAATTCCACATTTTTAATGTATGGTCCTCTGAAGCTGTTATTAAGACTGGTTCAACCGGATGAAAAGCGAGACCTCTTATTCCATCAAAGTGACTTCTTAATGTGAATTTGGGGTTCCAAGTCTTTCTCAGTGCATCCTTATTGTTTGCTATCTAATAGAAAAAAAAGATGCCAAACTTGTAATTAATCTGGAAGGCACAAGCAAAGGGAGAAATGAGAAATTTAGTTTGGCATTTTCAGAAGATGTCAAATCACTCACTTTTCGTAACAACTGGCTCTTGAGCAACGGTCCATTTTTAACACTGTTCAGGCAATTCAAAATGAGAACAAACACAGATGCATTCCACAAAGGCAACAAGTAATGTCAAGTCCACAGCAATACATTCTGTGCAAATCTGAAATACTCCATATTATGTTACACCATTTAAAAGCTGAGAAGTACCTTTCTGACTGATACTGCTTTGAACTCAGTTTGGTATCTGAAATTTGTCTATACATACTGGCTCATTCGTTAACACTGGGCCTGACTCAACCAAGCTGTGGACCTTGAATGTCCAAAGTACCACTGACATGAAATCTCTGAAATAAAGATCTAAGACAAACAGAGGAGTGTCTAGTAGTACAGAAAGGAACACAACCTAACTTACACATCTAAGGCAACACAAGCTCTGTAACAATGCAAGACAAGTAAAGCTTGCCAGAAAAAAAAAAAGACTTTTGGCTACACACTGTAACTGGAAAGCAGTAAGTTATCATATATACAGACACAATTATTTGGCAATAAATGCATTTTAGCAGATCCAAAAGAAAGATCATTAAAAAAAAAAAAGAAATAGTTATTTCAACATTGCTCCTCTGAACAAATGTTGACTTGAAATGCTGAACAGTTTTATCACTCTGACAGTCAACACTGCTGTAGTTGAATTTACCATTTCATAACCACTCTCATGGTGTTTATGGAAAATCAGGAAAACAAACAATTGTTATGCAAATATTGATGATTTCATTATGTTGAAAGCCACAGATAATCCCAAATAATTTTGTATCATTAACTGCAAGTAAGAGACAACTGTTTTGAGCCACTTCAGCACTCTGCATTTTGTTCTGGAATGTGGGGCAGGGTGATGTTGGTTAAGAACAGAAGTGCCTTTTCTTAAGTTCTGTTACTTTCATATTCAATAAACAAAATATTATTTAATTAAGAGGGTATATCAATTTTAAACAATAAGAAAATAATCATAACAAACAGCACATTTAGCCTCATCGAATTTCTTAGTAATTATGCACTGCCTTGCTCAGGGAGACAAGTCAGTTTCTTTGCCAGTTTACTGAGCTGAGTTGGCTCCATGAGGGAACAGACAAATGACTGAGCTGGTGTGAGGATGAGGCAGGACTGCAAAGTCAGCAGCTCTCACAGATTTTCTAGAGATTAGCCAAGAATGTCTCAGCTAAAAGGGTACAAGACATACAGAGTACTAACAGATACCTGGAATTTGGCAACAGAGACATCGAATCCCCATTAGGTAACAGAGGGGACCCCTTCTGTCCTCCAGCTCCCATACCAGCAGTATAGGTCCTGCATCACATCTGAGAAAGCCACAAAGACACCTCAGATGGCCTAACATGCCAGTGCTGGTAGTATAATATTCTCCAATTGCTTCAAAGATGTTCTTCCAAAGAAGTCCATGATTATTAGTTTATAACCAGGAAGTAGATGGAGTGCAGTACCAGCCAGCAGCAAGCCAGCAGCAGGCTAGCAGCAGAGATGAAACAGATCCCAGACCTGACGCACCACCTACCTGGCTGCACCACCATCACTTCTCTTTACCCACCAGTCTCTCACAAGCTGCGAGAGGCTGGGTTACTAACACAGCAGCCAGCCTTGTTTTCCCTCTTCCTACTAAAATACAACAATGGGGTAATCTGAGACTTGAAAAGCTGTTGCTGGGGGTACTGTTTGCTCAACCCCAAAATTAGCACCTGATATCGATTTACCATTAATAGTAATATTACTGTCCATACAGAAAAATTGAAAACTCCAGAGACAGCAAAGATACGCAAGTAGGGCTACAGATACATGTCCTTTTCAGTTGCAGGAAATTAAGCAACAACCTACTGCAAAGTCCCAAAACTCCAACTCAATATACAAAATCATAGAATAGTTAGGGTTGGAAAGGACCTTAAGATCATCTGGTTCCAATCCCCCTGCCATAGGCAGGGACACCTCACACCAAACCATGCCACCCAAAGCTTTGTCCAAACTGGTCTTGAACACTGACAGGGATGAAGCATTCACAACTTCCCTGGGCAACCCATTCCAGTGCCTCACCACCCACACAGTAAAGAACTTCCTCCTTATATCCAATCTAAACTTCCCCAGTTTAATTTTTATTCCATTACCCCTTGTATTATCACCACAGTCCATAATGAACAGTCCATCCCCAGCATTCCTACAGCCCTCCTTCAGATACTGGAAGGCTGCTATGAGGTCTCCATGCAGCCTTCTCTTCTCCAGGCTGTATAGCCCCAGCTTTCTCAGCCTCTCTTCATATGGGAGGTGCTCCAGTCCCCTGATCATCCTCGTGGCCCTCCTCTGGACTTGTTCCA
>JAOEHY010035235.1:0-10566 GCA_025447955.1 Psilopsiagon aurifrons | reverse complement strand
GGGTGGTGAGGCACTGGAATGGGTTGCCCAGGGAAGCTGTGAATGCTCCATCACTGGTGGTGTTCAAGGCCGGGTTGCACAGAGCTTTGGCTGGCATGGTTTAGTGTGAGGTGTCTCTGCCCATGGCAGGGGGGTGGAACTGGATGAGCTTAAGGTCCTTTCCAACCGCAACTATTCTGTGATTCTGTGATGCTGCCCAAATATGAAACTGGTCTTACTGCTTCCAGCCTGCTTCCTTGCTTTCAGAGCAAACCGTTAAGAACAATCTCAGCTGTACTGGTCTCATGTGAAACTTGATCTTCTCAGGCTATAAGCTTTTCCTTTCCTGACCCCAGAAGGGAAGTCTACAGCATGATGTTGTTTCTCCCCTCTGTTATCCATTCTGCAAGTAGCTGGTTTGCTTGCTGCTTTGAAAGCCATCTGGTGAGCAAACAGCAGCCCAAAACCTCTGCTCCACTCCACAGAGACACACTAGTGATTGCCGAGTGGTTTAGATTTCTTTCCCATCACACTGATACAAGTTAGGCGTAACTTTGCGGGCATCAGTGGAAAAACACTGATGGGAAACTGCTGTGTAATCAGAATCTATCATGGGTGTGTAGGGTTACAATTTCCAGATGTTGTAGAGACCTAAAGAATGACATTAGAGGGTGTCTTTACATCTCAGCTCTCCCTGCAGATGCCATGTGGTTGAGACCCACATGTGAGTTCAGGCCCCGGAGGATGAATCACGATCTCTAGGACTGTGCATAATCACTTAAGCACCTGCATTTTTGCCCGAGGAAATGCAGATATCTCTGTGGTTTTCTGGACTGCACAGGAGCTGCAGCACAGCTCAAAACTTGCCTGCTTGCCTCACCTCTTTTTGTACTCATACTTCTCAGGGCAGTATATCAGCACTGCCTATTCATATGCTGGATGCCTTCAGGCTAGAGAGAGCAGAATCACAGCGTGCACAGCTTTAAATTCCCACCTGTTTCATTTGGAAGGAAGGCTTGACTTTTGCCTCTCCACCAAGTATGAAGCATGATGGCCGGGAGCCTGCTTGCAGAGTCTGTTTTACCTTTCATTATCAAGTCCACCTTTAAGGACAGCCTTCAACTAAAGAATAGTTTCCCTGTATCCCAACTGGTTTTCTCTTCCTAGACATGAGGAGCTGTCTGCTTTCATCTGCAATGCTAGTAATGAACCACAGCATGTCTTAATATTTGTGATAGGGAAGTGGTCCCTTGAAAAGATCACAGACATGGTACATGGCGAGCTTCTGGGGACCTTCTTGCACCTTTGCCACAACTGATGTGGTTGATGCTTTCTGCAATACCAATTTCTATCAGGTCAAGGTCTTCACAGCCTCATTCAGGGTGGTGTCTTCTCTGTACAAAGGAAAGTGCTTGGGGGTCAGCTGCATCTGAAGCTCAGCACACAATGAATTTCCCAGCTCTGAATCTGCAGCAGTGTCTGCAGTACTGGGTTATCAGAAAGGATTTCTCTCTTGCTAGCAAATGCATCATACTGTCTGCTCCCAATATTTTATGTTTGCTTACCCATTTCACTCCCCTGGTTTTGTATGGATTATTTCTCTATGGTTTCATGTCAGGATTCCTTTAATTTACTGCTGAAAGCAATGATTCCACTGTTGCTTGGCTGATGAATATCCTTTCTGGTATGTTTGTGACTTACACTGCCTTAGAGCCTGCATGACATTTTAATTTTTCTTTGCTTAGCTCTGGGTTTGCTTTCTCCCTTGGCACAATGCAGTGGAAGTCTTTGTAGCTTTGCTTATTTGCAGAAGCATTGATGTCTACTTCCCATTCCATTTTCTGTTTGCCTGTGTGCCTCTGCCATGTTTCCCCCTTATCTGATGCTCTTCAGAGCTTAAAAAAAAATGCTCTGCCATTTTGGAATGTGATAGTGTCATAAATGTGTAAGATCTGACATTTTGAGATGCTGCTTGTATCCCGTGTATCATGCTTTGTTTCCTTGGCTTCTTCTGGTCTGCAGATTCTTGCATAATGGTTGATCTCCGTATGGTTGTTAGTTACAAGATTAGATAAAAGTGAGGCATTTTTCTCAAGGCATTTTATCCATTGTCTGCTCTGTTCCTCGTTTACGACTTTATCTGGATCCCTGCAGGTAGGTCCATACCTCAGAGTGTACCAAGTGCTCTGAGTCTCTGCTACAATGGGGGCTCGACTCAGAGCCAAAACCACCATGTCTGCTGAGGCAGCCCCTGAGAATTGGCTGCTTCCACTCAGACAGAACAGTTGTCAGAGCACTGAGTAGCCGAAACCAAACCCAATGAGCATCCTGGCTTGTTGGGGCAGTTCTGCTGAGTACTCATCCTTTTTCACTATGTTTTTGCGTTCATCTGCTCAGGAAGAGGATTAAGTGCACACTTGTATTTCCTGTCTTATATCCTCCAATAGCTTTAGGATCTGTCATTTGTTTACAATGCATTTAGGAGTAGAACATGATGAAAGCTTTGACTCTTCAGGTCTTGCCAGGTGCGTTTGGGATGCACATTCACATGTGTTTCCAGGAATCACAGCACTGTGAGAAATACTGGAATGGAAATGAGAACCAATCCGAGGTTGCTTGAGTGTGTTTCTGGTGGAATCCTAACAGGACTCTGGAAGTTGTGCTTTCTGTGCATACAGGACTGATGAGACTATGCCAGAAAATGGGTCTTGCTATGCAGAAGTTTTTGGACTGCCAGGGGTGACAGATAAATAGAAGAAACCTTCAGTAGAAGGTTAACAAGTGAGGTGGATCTTTGTTCCTCTCATCTTCCAAGTCAACAAGTTACTTATTGGGGATGGTGGAAGAAACCTCTGGTGTCTCTGGCCCAAGCTCCCATTCACGGCAGAGCTGTTCCCAGCACTAGATCAGTGCAAGCGTGGCTTAGTATAGATGGGACATGCCCCACCTCCCTGCTGGTCTGTGCCTCCCTAGAAAGGAGCTTTTCCTCATGTCCAACCTTCCGGACCTCTGAGGCTTCAAATTCCTTTGCCACAGGCCTCCAGAAGATGCATGTCTTTCTTTAGAGAAACCCAGTGAAGAATTATAGTGTTATATTAAACCTTTTCCTTCCAAAGTTTCACTACTTATTAGCACTGAATTTGGACTTTTCAACTTTTTTTTTAAATAGAAATCCAAATTGCTTGGCAGTTCTGAGTACTGGATTATTACCTTTTTCTGGTGTATCAAACATTTTTGTCATCGTTGATGTATATCTACTTTCATAAGGCTTTAAGCAGTGTGGGTTTGCATTTTGCTTTCTTATTCCTTTATGCCATATTTTGTTTCACATTTCAATGTATAAATAAATCTTTACTTTGTTGTGATCTTGATGGAGAAATTCATTGAAGTATGAAATGTAGCACATATGAAGTGAAGGTGCAGGCTGGCTACAAGCATAGGAGAAAACTAAACTTCAGTTCTTTGGACTTGCTGATAAAAATCAATTAAAAGTGCATTTCAGGTCTATCTAATATGTATAAACTGCCAGCATGAGATAACATAGATCATAGAATGGTGTGGGTCTCAATTAATCAGATAGGTCACATACATGAAAGTGTCACATTTATGCTAGTTAGTCCATTATTCATGAGAAGTTATGGAGCTGTGAATGCTCTGGGGAAGGTTTGAGGAGTGTCAGTAGTCTTCCAGCAGAAGCTGAATAATCTTTTACCAAACCAAGGAAAGAGGATGGTATGCTCAAGCTAAAATGAAATTATTTTTGTTGGGTTTTGTTGTTTTCATTCAATAAATGAAAGCACACCCACAAAATACCTGAGGAATTTAATGAGACTGGAAACTACCCTTTTTTTTACTTCCTCCTTGGTTCCACAAACACCCCGACCACTGTTTCTCTTTCTTGTTTTACAAATGTAAATGCTTACAGATTTCACTCTGAACCAAAGGTAGGATTATTTCATTTTGAAGGCGTCACAAGGAAACAGTCTGACAGTCAAGGAAGATGATTCTCTATGCAAGGCTCTAAGAAGAAATGTTTTGACTTCAAAAAAAGATCCCATTCTTTTTGGTTGAAAAGATTTCCCAAACACAACTCAATTTTTTACTCATTTCCATCCTTCCTGAACGCTTCCTTCTTTGCAAGTTTGTTATTAGCAATAAATATACACATATATGTGTGAGCTTGTGTTCATATGTGTATATAATCATTCATTTCCACTGGCAATTAGCACTCAGTAAATGTACACGCAACAGCAAGCAACTTGGAGGAAGGCAAAAGATGCAATCACTATTTAATAAAAAGCAAGGTGGATTTATAGAGAATAAATAATGCCGTAAATCCAGGTGTGTTTCAGAAAATTGCAATGGGTTATTATAGAGAGAACATCCTCAGAACCCTGCTAACAAGCAGCAAGTCTCATGGGAGGACATCAAATGGAAGGATGAACCAAGATTTACAAACTCTTCTGTACAGACTGAAGCCTGTTTTCAATAGTTATTGGAGGGGGGGGAAGACAAGGAAGATTAATCAATAGTAAATTTCTTTCACAGGGAATGTATAAGCTTTGTTCATTTTTTTTTATTGGTACATGCAAAGAAATTTTGCATTTGCACTTGAGTTTCAATAAACAAAAATGCCTAAAATATCTGAAAATAGAAAATAATTATTTGTGTACATTTTCTCCTGGTCTTTCCTGCTGACTTGGTGGCTGGAGATACTGCTCTGACTTTTCCTCCCTGATTTGAACCCTGCGCTTTTCAAAACGCCATAGAATAAGGTGTCTTATTCTATATGGTTCAGAAAGGGATTATTTTTCCTCTCTTGGAAATCTCCTGCTCACTGTTCTGCCACTCTCAATCGCACACAATACTTTAGGGTATTTTTGTCGCCCTTGCTCTTTATACCATATACCGATAATAAGTTTGTCAATGATCTCTATCCTTGCCCTCTCTAGCGTCATGCACTTTCTTTAAGTACAGCATCTCCATTTGGTTACCTTGTTTGTTGAATACCTGTCAAATAATTCTCAAATAATTCAGTTTTCCACATGAGCCTCAGTGGTTTTTGTTCTGCATTTGTATCTTTTAATTCCCTCTTTTTCACTATCTATGATTATTACGATTCTCTGCATGTCAGCTGGGTGTCACGGGCTGATTTCATGAGCGTGCTATTTGCCCTTCTACCACAGGAGATTATTGTAATAGCTGTCTGATCTAGCACTACTTGCACAATACTTAGGCTAAAGAGAGTCTCTTAATGATCCAGCATTATTTCTGATCACATCCCCAAATCAACACAGTGATAGTCCTGAAGGCAATCATGCCAGTAGCTATTTTACGGATACTGTCCCACTTAAAGCCACAGAAATGCTTGTTGACTCGTGAGAGTGGAATATTCATACTTTGTGGGTAAGATTTCCACAGTCATGTTGTCTTTCCTATTTCCCTACCATTCAGGTAGATTCTAACAGCACTTAGAGTTGGGCCTGACAGCAAGGTGTATGTTAGCACCAATGGGTGCTTTCACTGACTATGGCAGGCTTTCCTCTCCACTTGAATTTCCACAAAGGTTAACGTGAGGAAAATTGATGTACAAAGGGGAAATGTGTGACTTCACTGGCAAGAGTAGAAGCTATTGGTTGACAAATGATGCAGTGAGTAAACAGAAGTAGTGTAGATCGCTCAACACACAATCAAAATGGTGGTACAAAAAGGAGGGATGCAATAATTTTAGCTTTCTTTGACTTTCATGTGATAGTACCTTACTCTTATTAATTAATGGATATAAGTTAGGAATATAAGAGCCTCTCTAGGGATTATAGGCTAAGAAACCTTTAGGGGTTTTTTTAATTAACATCTCCCATATTCTGTGTTTGACTTGAGGCTGTCATGACCACCTCTTCCTTAGATCAAAAAACAGTCCGTGGTCTACATCCCCATGTTCTTCAGCCACACTGACATTGCCTTTGGTAACTGGGATCTCTGCCATGCAGGGGCATCTGTCCATGTCCTTGTTGCCGTATCTCTGCAGCATTTTTGCCTGAGAGTCTCCTATCAGCAGACACCTCTGTGCCTGTGTAGCCGATGTTCATTGCACATGTTGTGGGTCACCCCAACCGAATTTCTGCTTATAGAAATGAAGGTGGTCCAGATAGTTTTATATGCACAAGCGCTGCTAGTGGCAAACTGCTTGGCAGCCATGGGTTCACTTCGGGTGGATTATAGATGCAAGTTGTATGCCTGCTTTCTTCTGCTGGTCATGGCAGAAGTCTTTCTTCACCCGCATTTCTCTTACATACAAAGTACACACGCACTGCTCTGTTTAGAGGGTTGGAAAAGCCAGTGCATGGTGATTCCAGTGGAGAGATTTTTCCAATTTGTGTTGGGAAAAACATTTCAGGAAAATAAACCCACAACAAATCAAGGTCACAAGCGAGCTCACCAATTCAAACTGCTCACTGGCCTGGATTCACGATTCTTTTCTTTACCAATTAACTTCCCCTTCCCCAAGTGGGGTTTTCACACCCCTCGTGTTAAGCAAATTGCTGTCTGGATTTTTATGAGCTTTGGCAGGAAAAAGTAGCCAGTGAACCAGGAAAAATCTAGAGCTTTTGGATGGGGGCACCCAGGATTTCAGGCTCACATTTGAACCAAAGGAATGATTGTGAGGAGTCCTTTTATGAGTGAAGACAATAATTTTGATGCAGTTTATAATTAAATATTGCTGTGCATCTCCGTTCTTCCAGAACCTCCCCCTGCCACTGGTGTTTCATTTGAGATATTTATGCATCGGTGATGTATTCTGAATGCCTCACTAGCATTGACGGATATTACACTTGATGTTTTTCCTTATGTCCCTTTGGTGGTGAAAATGTGAGAAAGGGCAATGAACTTTCAATGACTCTCTTGTATAACTAAACCCAAGATTTTTTCATCGGGTTCAAAAGTTCAGCGCGTCAAGAGAAATCATCTTCTTGGTGCCATTGCGCAAGGGGCGGGAGAATTTTGGGAAGGCTTTTATTTATACCGAAAGATAATTACTCCAGGATGCAAATTTGGTCATTGCAACCAACATCGGCTTTCAAACCACCATGTTGATAAATTATTTGTTGTAGTTTTTTTAACCTCTATGACCCAATATTGTGGGTTTTCCATGCCGAGAGCTCCTTACATTGAAGGACAAAAAACTCTTGGCGCGCCATTCATTGTGGTAATATCGCCTCAGGGTCCCTTCAGTCTCCGCTTCGCTGGGGTTGGTAAAGTCAGAAAAGCAAGGTCTTTCCTTTGGTAGCAGGGGAAAGATGGGAAGGAAACATGGAGAAAGAGCAAAGCAAAAACGCCAACAATTTCATGCCTCTCCACAATTTCCTGATGAACTTTCCAAACACAGTGTTTCTTCAAAGCACACTCATCTGGAGGAATTGAAAGGCAAATAAGTTTTAAAGTAAATGTATTGGAAAGAAAAGTCCGTTCTGGAAAAGGACCAAGAAAAACCTCACAAGCTTCTGTGCATGGGGAAAAAGATTGAAAAACCCCAAACACCAACTTCTTCGTAGTTATTAAGAACAGCTTTTTATATTGTGTGTGATGGGACATGGACTTAAATGGACCACCAGGTCTGTCAGCTATTGGGCAGAGAATCACTGATGGCCATCTTGATCATCACGCAGCCTTTCCATATCACGGTTATGGTACCACAAGGGCAGAAAAGCAGAACAGAAGCAAAAACAAAGCCAAAAAAACCTCAGCAGACTCCTCAACAGAGTGATATTTTCTCCATGAATCAGTTTGTGTTCAGGGTGTGGTACAGTATTTTTGACCAACAGCACTTGTCAGGGGAACACTGCCCCACTGCAAAGCGCCTGTTGGACAAGGGGATGTGGAGGCCAGTGGTTGTGCAGAAAAGCTCTTCTTTACCCTGTTCTCCTGGCTGCTCTTGGCTTTGAGGTCCCTGCCACTGACTTTGTTTGAGTCCTGACTGATATGGCTGGCAGCAGGATTGTGTATATGACAAGAGCATTACTAGGAATCTCTTGGCAGCAGTCAAATCGTGCTGTGTGCACAACACCTCCAAAACTGCTAAGCTTCCTGTTCAAATAAAAGATGTGGCTAATGCATCCTTCTGAGGAGTCTCAAAGCCTTGGACTGACTTGTAGAGACAACCATCTGCCTTTGCAGCAAGTGACTGGGAGTGAGACTTCCCCACATCATCATAGACACATGCACACATGCTCATGTGTATGTATAGACATGCATGTGCTCATATGCGTACACTTGTATTTTAAAGAGAAGGGCTTAGTGTAGTACATCTGACTTCTACAGTGACATTCCCTACCTAAGTTGGTGTTACTCTCTCCTTGTCTCCATTAGATGAGACGTTCTGAGATAAACTTCAGGAAAGCTCAAACACATGATGCTAGCAGGATTGTACTTATCACAATTAGCTAGCAAAGCTCAGACTGAATGCTTCCTTACAAGTGGATCTGGGACATGCGCATCCCATTAGAGTGGTCCACCTGGTTTGACTTGCAGAAGAATCACTTCTAGCTGGGCATGGTGCCATGGCACTTCCACGGTGAGATTCATCCCACCAGCACTTGTGAGACAGCTCCTGTCCACAAATTCTCACACCACACTCATGGGTCTGAGAGAACCGCATGTCCCAGTTCTTCTCCATACAGGAAAAGCTAGATCTCCTCTGTCAAACTACCAACCAAACCCACTTGTTTCTTCACCTAGGATTACATGAACTCCATGGAAAATTTAGTTGGGAAAGGAAGAAAACTTTGGATTTCAGGAGACAATATTTCTCTGGGATACTCTCTGTTAAGGCTGAGAGAGACATTTCTTGGATGCATCAGAGTGGTGTGTGAAGACAGCTATCTGTTTGTCTGTCCCTGGCCTTTTTGGAAAAGCTTTCCCTGGAATATAGGTTGAGCTGCTGGCAGCAATGCAGTAGATTCAGTAGAGTTAAGAGAGTAAAGTCAGTAGAGCAGCAGATTGCTTCTGTTTAGAAAGTGGGAAAGTCACTCCCAACGCTTGCTGAGACACTTGCAGAACGATGATGCTCATCTTTATAAACTGTGCTTTGAAGTGTTTTTGGCTAGAATATGAACCAGTTGCATGGGATGAGCGTGAGCAGCAACTGACTGATTGGGCCAAAACCAGAAAACTAAACAGATTTTGTGAACTGTTTTTCCTTTGTCCAGAACAGAAGTTTAGCAACCTTTGTTGTTTGTTGTCTAGGGGGCAGCTCTGTTTCTGGTACTTTTTTTCTTCTTGGTTAGTGCTCCGTGACTGATGAGGATCTCAGTAGAACACAAATTGATTTGCTTGGCTTTCATGGTCACCTCTGGACTGTAATTATTCAGGCAAGAAAAATTAATTAGTCCAGTGTGGCCAACTGCTGCTCTCCAAGCACTGCTGAATCTTAATTGGAGAGCTCCAGAGAAGGTGCTGATTCACACCATGGCACAATGGGGTCGGGATTTTTCCAAGGACAGAGGGTGGAGGGATGAAGGGGGATAAAGGCTGAGATGAGATATCTTCTCTGTTCCGACATTAGCAGCTGTACCTTCTTTCCTGTCCTTAGCTGTGATAATGAGCCCATTAAAACCTGTTCACCTCTTTCAAACAACTAAATTAAAAAGACTCTTCACTTAGTCATACAAGCAACTACATAGATCTTTCTGAACATGCAATGTTCACTAGGAAAACAACCTGAGGCAGTTGTTCTCCAAAACACCCACTAGTGATTATTCTTTTTGTTTTCCATGATGCCAATTCCACTGACATTTCACACCGCTGTATTTGGGACTGTGAATATGAGCTGCTGGGACAGACAGAGAAAGTTCTAATGGTTAGAGATGAGCTCATGACAATGTGCACCATAGAATCATTGAATTATAGAATAGTTAGGGTTGGAAAGGACCTTAATATCATGCAGTCCCAACCCACCTGCCATGGGCAGGGACACCTCCCATTAAACCATGTCATCCAGGGCTCTGTCCAACCTGGCCTTAAACACTGCTAGGGATGGAGCTTTCACAACTTCCTTGGGCAGCCCATTCCAATGCCTCAGTCCAATCTAAACTTCCCCTGTTCAAGTTTGAACCTGTTATCCCTTGTCCTATGGCTTTGCTGAGAAGACACGCCTCTGCTGTTACTGCATTTGGTGAACTATTTTCATTTTGCCATCATCTGTTCTGCTCATTTCCTCCAGTTACAGTATTATTTGGCGCAAACTGCATGCAGCAAGTTTGCTTTTACTTTTGCACTGTTGTGGAGGGCTGAACAGTGGAAGATAACTCAGCCTTCACTCAAAAATTGGCGTCAGTGGTTGCCTGAGAAAAAGATAAGGAAACGAAATTTAGCAGAGAATATTTCTCAGTTCCCAGTGATTATGGCATCTTGGCTGTGGGTTTGCTTCATTTCCCATGTGTTCCTACCCAACAGTCAGTGTCGGCACAGCGAGAGCTGAAGAGATTTTTCTCCTAACAGATCAGCTCTGCTCACAGGTTTGCCAATTAAATGAAGTCTTGTTAGCAAAAATGCTTTTACTGAGCTCAAAATATTTTCATTTGGGTTTTT
>JAOEHY010035232.1:16814-30055 GCA_025447955.1 Psilopsiagon aurifrons | reverse complement strand
GTCCGCCCGGGACGGCGGCCCGAGGCCGAGGCTCGCCCTCAGGTGCGCGGGGCTCGCCCGGACCCTCCGGAGCCGCGGGTGCGCTCCCGGGGAAGGCGGCTGTCGCCGCAGCGGAAGTTTTCCCGGAGCCGCGGACGGTCCCGGTGTTGGGAGCCGGTCCCCGCGCTGCCCGGGCCGGGCAGGGGTTATTGCTGCGGCCGCAGATAGATGTGGAAATAGGCGGCGGAGCTCTCCCGTAGCGCGGGGAAGAGAAATGGAAAGTATTTTGTTTGGAGAACCTCCGGCAAACCGCATGTCATTTGTCATATCTGATTTATTGCCCGCAGGATCGCATTACAGGGGAATTTCAAATCCTGTAACAACATCCAAGATCACATACTTTAAAAGGAAATATGTGGAAGAGGAGGATTTTCATCCGCCACTCAGCAGCTGCGCACAGAAAGTATGTTTTCTAACAGTCATTGTTTTTACTCCGAATTTCAGAAGCTTGGTAACTCCCGATTGACCCATTTCCAGGAGGCTGAAATTAGGAGAATGATCCAGCTGTGTGGTCAGAAACAAATAGTTGTCACTTGTTCATGTTCATTGTTTTATTGTCACCGAATTGCTTAAGAAGCAAAAGCGTTTCTTCATTTGTAACAACTGTAAATAGAAACGCTGAGAGTAAGTGGTTTGGTTTTGTCAGATTATGTTATTCTTAGCTGGTTTATATCATGCCTACAGAAACAGCTCCAGGACGGCATTTGAACAGCATAAAGGAAGGGCATAAATAAAGAGAGCCCACGATTCCCCACTCAGTGAAAACTTTTTTGCAAGGGAGAAAACAGCAGTAGGTTCCAGGTATCCCAAAGGGGTCACGGGTCCTCTAGACAAACAAAATGACTTGGAAAGTGAGTACAAGCTCCTTTCAGTATTTAATCCTGTTTATTAAAAAGCTAATAACTCCAAAAGAACAGATTAGTGAATGAAGTAGTATTTTTATTTAATGAAAGCTGTCGGGGAGGGATTAGAGCAAACATTTCCCAGGCCAGTGAATACATAAGTTGGAATCTAACTTTTTTATTTTAATGAGAGATTTGATGCTCTTCTTCAGTTGGGGTTCAGTCCTGTAAGGAAGTGAATGTGTGGAGTGATGGGCTTAAAGACAACTTGTGCCTTGAAACACTAGCCTCACCTTGCTGGGTCATACCTGGCCCATGGCAACCCACGCACTGCTGGCGATGGAGAGGACACAATATAATCTGATTAAAGCACAGTTTATGAGGGGCAACAGTATCACAAGAGCCCCAGAGTCAGAAAGCTAAACCAGACCAAGGCACAGCGTGAGTTTATACAGTATGTGTACCTGTGTCACAGAGGCAGCCGCATGAGACACGAGGAGAGCCGAGTGCCTCATCCCTGCCAGGGAGATGGGGCAGGGAGCTCTGCCCAGGGGATCCTGTTTCCCTGGAGGGATTTCAGCAGAGGAGAAGTGAGCAGTAATGCCAAGTTCGCTTCCCGAGGACCTCAGAGTAGCCAAAGGAATTTTCAGCTACAAATAGTCTTGGCTGGAAGGAAAGACCTGCCTGGGAAGGTGAAAAACTGACCCGCTGTTAATTCCGGATGGTGTCCGGTCTGCTGCCAGAGCAATGAATAAATAGCACCAGGGGTGCTGAAAAACGTGCTCTGGTCAGTGACTGTGTCTCCCACGTGTCACATCACTCTGATTTCAGGGTTTTTTGCTTGGCTAGCTGGTTGGATTTTTGTATCAGCGATTGTTTTCCTCACAAAGAGGAGGAATAGTTCCTTATCCCTTTCTAACAGCATAGAACTCAATTGTAGAGATAATGGGGTGTTAGAACTGTCCCAGGTGTCATTCTGTGCTGCTGCAGAGGTGCAGCATATGAGAAACTCTGGGCCACCCGTTGCTCCTTTTGGCACAAGTGCATTTCCTGCTCTGCAGCACTGAGCTCTGAGGAGGGAGAACGCCACAAGGTTTCTCTGAATTTCTGGCACATTTCTATACCCCCGCTGCGCCGTAAAGGCAGAGTTATGTGCTGGGGTGACTTGTCCCATGGAGGGTATGATGGTAGGGCCCTGAGCCTCTCTCCAGAGAGCTGTTGGCAAACATTTGCAGTAGAAGTGGTTTGACAACTTGTTCTGACTGGTGGCCCTCCAGGATGTGTCTCCAGGAGGATCCCAGTTCAAGGCTTGCTGGTTTGCTCCAGGCTTTTAAGGCTTCACTGTCTGTTGCTGTGGCAGGTATAAAGGATGCAAATTAACCTATAGGCTTAATATGATTATAAATGAGTCATTTATTATAGAAAATTACTCTCTCTAACAAAGAAGAGCTTCAGCTGTGAACTCGCATGGAAATGGGGCCAATTTTTGGTTTTACGAGGCACTGTGCTGCTTCTAAGCCCTGCAGACAGGACCAGGCTGTGGAAAGAGCTAGAGGGCTGAGGAGAGCTGAATGGATGTGAAAAGCAGCTGTGCTTTAAGCTCTTTCAGTCCTCATAGCTACGACTTCCACTCTGCAAAAATGCTGTAACCATGTGGGAAAGGGAAGAATGATCAAGCCACAGATGGGGGGGGGGGAGGATCTCGAGCAGCCTCTCTTTGTGCTGTGCTGCTCTCCTCCTACGCAAACCCAATTCTTACTAAAAATGAAAATCAGTCAATAGTGCTTCCAGTAGCACGCGTTGCCCCCTCTCTTATTTTGATTCCCAGGGTAGCGATTGCAGCGCAGAACCTGGGGCCTCCTGGGGGCAGTAACCTGCTCGTGCTGCCAGCGCTGAGAAACAGGAGTCCTGGAAGGACCACGGAAGGGAGAACAAATCTGCGGGCGCCAAGCCAGGATTGCTGCAAATCCCTATCCTCTCCTCATTTCCTGACCTTGTCCCTGCCTGTCTGCGTTCCCACCGGTCCCGTAGAGCGCAGGGTGTAGTACGTGGGCCAACAGCTGCTCTCCAGATGCTGCGATGCTTTGAGATGGGTTTCTCCCTGCTTCCCTCCCTGCATGCGCATTTGTACGCAAGAGTAGCATAAGGGAGTTTGGCAAATGGAGACCTGCTCGCTGGTGGGCCTCTTCTACTGGCAGTGGATGGAATGCTCTGACACTTGCTGCAAGGCTGCTGGAGGGGACCTTCGCTTGGATTCAGGGCTTTGTAAAACCCCCACCAGGGGACAATTGAATAGGGTCCATTCATATAGAAAATCAAAACTGCACAACAGTTTTATGTTCTAATCCTAAATGCAAATAAAAAGCCAGATGTGTGCATCTGGATTTCACTCTTCCATCCTGGACTCATGCCCCGTGATTGCCTCTGCGGTGTGACCTCCTAAACCTGGGTGAGTGCTGTGGCCAAGAGAAAGCAGGTCCCCAGGTCCATGGGTGTGCAAAAGGAAAAGCCAACTTTAGGAGCTTCAGAGAGAGAGTTAAAAACGTAGTGGTGCAGGGGGGTACTTTGCTTCATTTTCTTTCTCCTTGCCTGGAACAAACCCCCTTGCCTTCAGTTCCATATCTTGTGTCTTTTGTGTTTTCAGACCATCTCCGTGTTTGAGGAGCGGGCCCATATTCTTTACATGTCTTTGGAAAAGCTGAAATTCATCGATGATCCTGAAGTCTACCTGCGGAGATCTGTCCTCATCAACAACCTGATGAAGAGGATCCACGGTGAAATCATCATGCAAAACAACTGGTGCTTCTCCGCCTGCTCCGTCAGTGGCACATCACCTCAGGAGTGGTTTGTGCCTCAGGACTGTCCGTACAGAAAACGCCTTCGGATGGCAAAGGAGGAGTACGAGAAGCTCCACATGTGCTGCTTCTATCAAGAGTGTGGCAGTCACTATTTAAATCTACCCTACTCTGTTAATGCTAGCACAGAAAATACTTCCTCTTCTTCCTCCTCCTCCTCCCTCCCTGTTTCTTTGCCAAGCTGTTCTCAGCAGATGGATTATGACATTGGTAGTGCCTTTTCTTACAGAAGTGATGACCAGATACCTGCAAATGAAATCTTCATCACTAATGCCAGGTCTCACAGTCATCAGGAAAAGGCAAAATCAAATGAGGAGAAAGGAGGTAATGAACCTGAGCGGGACAGCACAGCCCTAAACTGTGAACCTGTAAGAGGCACCCATGCTCTTGAATGTAAAGGCAAATTTTATGACTATTTTGAGACTGGATGTAATGACAAGAGCAACATCAGTGAATCTTGGAAAAAATCCTTAAGGAAAAAGGAGTCTTTACCAAGTAATAAAACATGCTGCAGCAAAGGAAGTAAAATCTGAGGCGTCCTGCCCTGCGGAAGCATGTGCAGCCTGTTTGTCTGTCTCTCAAATTTGTATTTTGAATGGATTTTGTATCGTTTCCTACAAATGGTACAATCACGCCCCAAACGTTACGTGTAGTTTTCAATGACTGGAGAGCAGATTGTGTGAGGCGTCTCGAGCCGATGCATCAGTGGGCTATTTATAAGTGCGGAGACTTCATACGGAACGCAGTTGCGTTCCTGCTTAGCACCGTGGTCTGTACAGCTCTGGTGTAGCTTTCGTTGCTGAAAATGCCAATCAGGCAGATGGGGAAAACATATCGTTTTCTATCTCCCTGCCCCCAAGAAGTCTGCCATTAATTAAGAAGAATCTCCATTATGTTTACCAAGGAATTAGAAGTCTGGTAAACAAATTGATGCTACCAGCAAGGGTGATGTGCTCCTTGTAACTCAGTATTTGTTCTGACGAAGGACTGTCTTCATGGACTGGGAATAAACCATCCTTACATTTTGTACTGATACTCTTTGAGTTCCTGGATTCTTCGTCTTGTTCAACGGACAAAATAGGACATAGCATAAAGAAATAATCTGTTTATGGGATTTTAATGAGAAACACAACGTGCAGCTTAAGTACTTGCATGTTTTCACCTCGGCTGTAATAACTAATGAGGCTTGTTGTTATACAGGGCAGGTTTTGTTTTGGTGCCTTACTTTTTGTCTTAATTTTTGCCAGCGTAAAAATTAAGTATAAATCACCGCTACAGCAGGGATTTAACCTAAACAGAGGAAAAAAACCCACAACCAACCCACAGGGTGGATCAATATTATTAGAAACCTTTAACCTTTGAAGTATGGAGTTCAACTTCCTATTCAAACATCTCTGTTCTTCCTTTTTGATGCTCAATTGCTTTTTGATTTGCCATCCTTAGGAAGGGATTTAAGAAACAATAGAGAGATGTCTCTTGTAAACAAGCATTCGATGCTTGAGTTGCTATGGCAACTGTCTGTTGCTGGGGCTCTTTTTTTTTCTTTCTTCGTATAATGAAGTTCATGAACCAGTGGCATGTTTTATACTTTATTCTGTTTCGCATAATTTCTCTCTTTTAGATTGCAAAAGCATGCGGGAGTTTTCTATGACTTTTGCTGTTGATTTAAAACAAAAATAGGAAAAGAAAGCAAAAAGCACAATGTTAATGGAAAATGCGGCGATAAACTTGGTTTTATCTGAATGAATGTAAGGGGTTTCATTGTAAAAAAGAACATTTTGGAGAAATGAGCTGAGATTTCAGTGGCCAAGGACAACAGTGAGTCATCCCTAGGCGCACCGTTTGCAGTGTACTGTTTGAAATGCCCACAAGACATTAGCTGGGGTTGGACTGAGAGTGTTGTGAGCCTTAGATCCACCAAATTAATTAGTTCCCACAGTCCTCATAACAACTGGCAGGATGTGCTTGGCAAAATAGCCACATCCAAGCCACAGCTGACTCATAATAGCTGCCTGTTCCCACAGCACCATGCACTCCAGCAGCATCTTCTGCTTTTTACTTGTCCAGAGGATGAGCTCCACCACAGTGCTGGGGAAGCAGCCGCCCAGGGCTGGCCCTACCTTGGTGCTGGAGTCACCAGCTCTCTGGGTCAGAGACCTCTTGCTCTGAGTTTCACGGCTTCAGCCCAAGGTCTCCTGGGCCGTGGTTATTTTGGGTACTGTGTGCACCTCACAGTTGCAAACTGGGCTGGTGGCCACACACAGAGTAGGACCTTAGCCGGTGATAACCTTTATGCAGTGAGGGGAGCTGGAACTGATAAGTTTGTAAGGGTTGTCATTGGGAAGAACAACAAATGAAGTATAAGTCCCACCTGATTTCTCCAAGACAGAAGCTTTTTTTTTATTAATGATAATAATACTATTAAATATAGATCTCATTCATACAGTGTATGAGTAGGATCATCATTTAGACATTTGTCCACAAGGACCAATTTTTTAAAAACCCTGATTTTTCATGTGTTACACCCAGATAAGTCTAGTAATATCTGCTCTTTTCCAATATTTGATAAGCACTTGATGTTTTAAGCTTAAATATTAGATGCTTGTATACTAATGTGTTGTTGTAGTAAAGTGAAATTTCCTTGAGATATATTTATTAAAATGACCAAAATGAATTTTATTTTATATCTCCAATGGCTACTGGGTCCTTTCCCCTGTGTTCCTCTCCCTCACCCAAGGAAATGCCATTTAATCAAGCTGCTCCCTGCTGAAGAGGTTACCTTCCCTGCAGTTGACTCTGTACCTCAAGCTGATGCCAGGATGGAGCTTAGCCTTCTCGGGCTTGCAGGAGCCTTTAGGACAGTCTGAAGGAGAAGCAACAGACTTTGCTGTGGACTTGCATGTATGGCCAAGGAGAACACTTGCCCAGATGTTCTCCAGACCACAAGCCAACTAACACTTGGGGGCTGAAAGGTTTTTGACCTTAAGGGGCTTCTTGGTCTTCAAGATCAAGCCTGCACACGTAACCATTGCAGAGTCTTCTGGGTTGAATTTGCACCAGCTGAAGTGATGGATCAGCATTGTCTACATTGTCTATTGCCTCTCTGATAGCTTCTTTAGTTCCAGGGGCACCTAGAATTAACATGTTACAGTTCTGGACAGTCTTGTTGATTGCTATCAGGATCAGTAAGGGATGAAGCGTCATCTAATGAAGGTTGGCCTAAGAAGGATAAGTGGTCTTTCATGGCTTTCTTTGGATCCTGCCTCACAAAATAATAGTGAATACTGAAAGCAGATGTGTTGGACTCAGGAGTCCACTGAGTTATCCTGTTTGCTTCAGAAGAGACAGAGGGATTTTGTGTTAGAAACAGAGCTGGAAACACTCTTGTGCAATTGCCAGGAATGCAACAGACCTTGACAGGATTTCCAACCTGGGCTAGGCTGAATGTACTTCATGGTTTAAAGTTGATTTATGGCATGTGAACAGCCTAAACCTGGCAGACCTTTTCCCCATTGCACACCCCAGTACTAAGGACATTCTGGTAGTATCACAAGTTTCCAAGAGACAGTTATTTTCCAAGGTTATTATAGTGTCTTTCATCCATAGGTCCCATGTGTAAATGCTAAATGAATGTCCTAACCTTGATCCTGGCTTACCTGCCTGGAAGAACCGGACAGAAGAGCTTCTCTCTAGGGAGATTATTTTACTCTCTACCATAAGATACTTTGCTCCTGGAGTGTGAGACTGAAGAGTTGTGCCTTTCAGCAGACTAATAATGGTACTTCAATCATACATGGAAAACAGCAATAGAAAAAGATGTTTCTGTTGTGAGGTCTATTTTGCTAGGAACAGAAGCATTGTTTTACCCTCAGGATCACTTTCCACCAGGTAATACATTTCCCTTGGAAATGCATAGTTCGCTTGACTTAGAATCATAGAACAGTTAGGGTTGGAGAGGACCTCAAGATCATCCAGTTCCAACCCCCAGCATAAAAAATCATGTTCCTTTTTCAAAACAAGCGACAGAGTATCATTGTACTCCATATATATGTAATACTTTTGGTGAAGATTGACTATTTTCACTGGATTAGCTAATCTGTTGAAACAGCTTAACGCGGTTACTCAAGCATCCCAGCACCCAAACAGCCTCAGCTGGTGCTGGCTTGCAGTGGCAGCGCTGCAGCTGGCTCCACAGGGAAAAGAGGCAGGCTGAGCCACAGCAATGAAGTGCTGCTTTCAGGTCTGAAGGTGTTACACCCCAACGCGAAGTTGTGGCGAAGAGGCTTTTGCTTTTCCTTTTTTCACATCTCATCTTCCTGTGTGCTCTCCCACCTCCTCTTACACCTCTCACCTGCTGACTGTCCTTTTGCCTCCAGGGCAGTAGGTTTTATGCTACCACCTTTTGGGTTTGCTCAGGGGAAGTAGGAAGGTGATTCGGAGGTGCAGCATGAGCTAAAGGAAGATAATAAACACACTAACCAGGGTGCAGGGTGTCTGGGCTGCTCCGTGGCCCCTCCGGAGGCCTGTGCTGGTTGTGTCCCACTCACATAAATGGCCTTTCCAGCTGGCAGTATCTCGGATTGCTGCTGGGGTAGCTATGCAGTGATTAAAAGAGCTAAGGCCAAAGCAGAGATGTGAAGGTGATATCTAGCCTGTGTTTTGACTTTCCTAAGATAAAGACTATAACCAGAGGTGTAGCAAATGCAATTGCTGCTTACTGATGCCAGGGACCTTGGTAAAAGAAGTTTCTTAAGGTCTGATCACAGAAAGAGCCAGTCAGTCATATCAGAACAAGGTTTAAACCGTTGTGGGATAAAGGATTTCATCTGGTGTTTCACTCAGTGAATGCAACTGTCATGTGGAAGCATCCCAAAGGGACCTAACCTTGGACCTTGCCTGTCCCCTGTTTTGCAACTTCCAATGAAGGGGCTGCCCCTGCTTTCTGGAGGTAACCTTTGGGGCTCCTCAGTACTGGTATGAGCGTTTCTGCAGCTGCACAAAGCACCCCAGAGGCTTTTCCTGGCAGGGTGTGCAGAGCCTGCTGAAAGATCGTAGCCAGGGAAGTGCTGCAGAGGATCTTGCTGGAAACGTTAGGAGATGTGAATCTTCCACAAGGCATCCCATGTAACAGCCAAGCCGCTCAGTCACGACTACTTGGAATACACAGTGATTTCCTGTGTTTTTTCAATCTCACTTTAACTCCTCTGACAGATGGGGAAAGATGACTAAACCGAGGGAGTTTACAAGAGTTCGTCTTGTGGTGTTTGCAAACTGCCTCTGTGAGGTCCATTTTCTCTAATGTAAACACAGCTGTGGCAGGGTGCCCAGTGCCTTTGCAGCAGTTCATCCTACCCAGCTCAAGGATGCTAATACGGGGTGTACCCAGCCAGCTGAGTCTACACTGGGGAACACAAACCAGCCCTGGGGGTGAGCAGGGTTAGGATGAGACCTTTGCTCCGATGGGATTTGCACAGAGAGCATGGAATAAAGCAGCTGTGGCTGTAAGACCAGGCTGAATTTACCATTCAGGGTCAGTGGCTCTCCTCATGAGGGGACCTAGGGTCAGGTGTGGAAGGTTAGATTAAACTCAGGGGAGTGACCATGTGAAAACGGTTGGCCTGTTATTGCTCTCCGTAGTCTTTAAGTCATTGCAAGGAAATAAATGCACCTTGGGGAGGGTGGAGTTTCAGTTCCTCAGCTTTGCAGGAGCGTTGTGGGCTGCACGGTGTATGGAGTCTTCTCACCACTTCCAGCGGAAAGTCCAGGTAGGTAAGCGCATTGTCTTATTTTAATCTCTGTGTTCAATCTCCCCTTCTGAGGAATGCGGGGAGTGAGAAGTCACAGAAAGGAGGTAAATGGTCTGTCTGCTCAAGGTCAGTCTGTTTAGTGCTATCTCCTGCAGTGGTACTTTCCCTGTGGAGTACCCCACTGGGCTGTGCCTTCATCCTGAAACAGCTAAGGGCTCTGGTTGTTGCAAAGGAGGATGGTGGAGCAGCAGTGGTTGGTGGCTATGCCTTCTCCATGAGAAAGGGGTCTGCAGCTGTTGTGGCTGCATGTCTCCATCAATAGGAAAGTGAAGCACAGCATTGCTTGTGCTTTCTCCTACCTGCCTTATATTTCCAATACAGCATTTTCACTTGTAACCTGTGTCTGGTCTCTAATGCTCTCTGGCAGTTTGGTGGCTGATGTTTCAGAAACATTTTGCAGCTGGGTGGTGGGCAATGAGACCCTTGGCAGGTATAAGATGGTGCTGTGCCGCTGAGTTTAGGAGAAGTTGTGCCTGGTTGTACCAGCTGATCACCCACATCTTTGGTTATTGTTGGTTTTGTCTTTCCCTCTTGGATTTTAATTAGGACAAGTTTCAAATAGCCATCCTCCTCCTTCACTCAGTATAGCATGGGAGCAGCTGCTCCATATTTACCCCTTTAGTAAGGGAAAGACTCTGTCAATTGGTGTTGAGCAGCAGATTATTTTCCAATCCAGTTTTATTCCTCAGTTCCAAAATTGTTTCTGTTTATCTGTGTATGTGTAAACACTGTGCTGTATTCCTTCATCAACCCTAAAATCCCCTCTATGCATGTATTGCCTCCATTCATTGCTGTTCTGAGGGTGAAATCCTCTGGAGTTGTTCTGTGAGTAGGCCTTAGCTACTAGCCACATCCCCTTAGCCATATAGCTGCCATGGGGCCATTTATTCCTTTGAGTAGTGTGGTTTTGGCTTAAAATGCAATTGTCCTTCTTATTACAAAACATCAGACAATGCGCATACATTATGTGTTGCTACCCTGCAAGTGTAATGTGCTTCTAGTATTATGTTTTCTTCAAATTCAAGGAATGAAATCCTCAAATCTCAACAAGTATGACCAAAGCAACCTGTGTTTCTCAGTTTCTATTAATGCTATCATAGTTATTAACCTGAAAATACAGCTTGACTGAGTTTTAGATCTTGAGCAGCTCACATTTTACCTGCGGGTGCTGCATACATATTATTCCTCCTTTGACCCCTTCCTCTGTGTGACAGATTGCATTTTGGCTTACTGATCAGTACAATAAAAGCAAATTTCATTTTGTGTTTGGTATGAGAAGTTACGAAGTGTCAACACAGTCCTGACTTGTACCTTCATTGAAGTATTGCTCCGATACTGAAACTTCAGAGTAACCTGTATAATCATCACAGTTGTGAAGAAAATCTTAAACTATGAATAGGGCATAAGCCACTGTCAGATCATTTTCCTGAGTCTGCACGTGGGCTGAGACAGGGATTTCTGTTGTATGAACTTATCCCTGCACTGAAAGCACCCATTTGCCAGTTCTGATGCTTAAAGGTGACGGTGTAATGTCAGCTTTGGTGGTCTTTCAGTAGTGGCCATTATAAATCAGGCATTCAGCTAGTGAGCTTTCCCCATGTTCCTAGTGGTCTTGTGAGCCTCTCAAGCTGCCAGTGGCCCCCAGTGGTACCTTTGCAGCTGCCAGAGCTCCTTTTGTCCTTTGCTTTTTTCCATATGCTATCAGTAAAATGTTTTTTGTAGGCTCTAGAAACACAGGGGCAAGACAAACTCTCTGTTAAATACACATCAATAGAAATAATGGAAGGGCAAGCTGGGCAGTAGTTTTAGTCTTTGACTATATGAAACCTTTATTTTGTGATTGTTATTTGGGAACTTAATTTCCCTTTAAAGAATGCAACCGCAACGTTTTCTGGCTGTCATGAAGATGACACCGGCACACTAAAAATCCTTCATGATCACACAGCGCTACCCCGGTGGGTGCCAGAATGAGAGCCTCAGCAGAGCCTCTGAGGTTTGACTGGATGTTTTCCCACACTGCTTCGTTTTCCCCCCTTTGCTCACAAGTGCTGAGAACATGCATGGGGAGGGGGAGGGGACCCGAGAGAAAAATGTAAATGATGGCAACCTGACTGTCAAGAGGGTATCACTTCTTAATTCCTAGCTTATGTTCCCAGCGGTGGTGGAGCTGCAGTATGGGGATGTTTTGTTTTACCTCTAGGCTTGGTTTGCAGGTGCCGGCAGAGCCACAGCCCCTGGGGCACAGAGGTAAGGGACCTTGCAGCAGAAAGGTTTTGTTCCCCTTTGATAGGTTGGGCTGGCACTCGTTGCAGGAGCAGCTGGGAAGAAATAATTAGCATCACAAAGAGCTATATTCTAGTATTGCATTGTGCATTTTGAGCCTTCGGATACCTTCACATGTTGGGTTGCATGTTGCATAAAGCCGAATTCCAGGTAGAACTGGGAGAACACAGAATAAAATGAAAATAAATAGAGAACAGTTTGAATACTCTAATGGCAAACAAATCCTTGGTGTTTGGAGCGCAGGCATACTGTAAGTGCAGGCAGCCAAACCCAGGTGCTAGTGGCCATCAGCATGGCCACCTGGCATGCAGAAGGAGCATGGTTCTCCTGGCTGGCAGGAGGGTCCAAGTAGGACACAGGGCGAATCCTTCCTGGTGTACAGGAGTGGATGGATGGATGGAGTGTGTGAGGCTTGTGGGCTTGGAACAGCAGCTGGATGGCCCCAGCCTCCCCAGCAGCTGCCTTCTGCCCCTCTTGGCCCCAGAAGTGGGCAGTGGGTTACGAAGGAGGGCACTGTGGATGCAAGGGTGCAAGCACTTAATGGTTTGCTCTGCTTTCATGGTGAACAAATGGCTGAGCAGCACTGGGGGAGCACGGGGGGGCTGTACAAGAGGTCACAAACCCAACAGACAGCTTCTCTCCCTGCCTGGGTCCCTTCCCATGGGAGCTCCCAGGGATGGGGTGCTCCTCTCCCACCTTGCTCACAGCAAAGCTGCCCCACGTGTGTGTTCCTGCCCCGCAGCAGAGGCCAGATGGAGCCTGCAATGGCCTGTGGCGTTTGCAATCCCTGCTCCCTGAGCTGGCTTGTGTGAAATAAGCTGCTTTGTGCCTGCCCGTGGTCTGCCTGCCCACTCACTGCAGCATACCTCTCTCCTCCCTTTCCCCCTGCCTCTTTTGTCTGGCTTTTGGCTGAGGAAAATTACCCACCCCTGGAGTTAGGAGAAATGCAGAGAATGAAGTCGAAGGAGGAAAAACATCCCAGGGAAGGTGCTTCAAAGCCGATCCTCCCCTGAGTCCCGGTTCTGTCAGATGTGCTTGCAGCACGCAGCTGCACCGTGCTGTCTGAAAAGAGGGATTTAAAAATCTAACCTGTGTATGCAACTCTTTCTCTTGCTCCCTTGGTTTGAGAGTCCCTGGCAAGGCAGGAGCATAAATCCCAGCTTAGGAGGTTAGATCTCTGGGCCCCGCAGGCAATCTGCACTGCAGTGGGGAGCTGTGTGAGCTCTGCCATCCATGGTGGTGGTGGTTTCTGCTGAACCTGAATATATTTCACCCAGGTATCTGTATTCAGCACAACCTCATCAAGTAGGGAGATGCATTCAGCCTGGAGAACAGAAGTTGCATGGAGACCTCAGAGCAGCTTCCAGTGTCTGAAGGGGGCTACAAGGATGCTGGAGAGGGACTCTTCATCAGGG
>JAOEHY010035232.1:0-15315 GCA_025447955.1 Psilopsiagon aurifrons | reverse complement strand
GTGCTGAGGCGCTGGCACAGGGTGCCCAGAGAAGCTGTGGCTGCCCCATCCCTGGCAGCATTCAAGGCCAGGTTGGATGGGGGTTCAGCAACATGGCTTAGCATGAGGCGTGCCTGCTTATGTCAGGGGCTTGAAACTGGATGATCTTAAGGTCCTTCCCAACCCAAATCTTTCTGAGATTTTGTGATAAGCCCCACCTGTGAAAAATCTTCCCTAGGCTCTCAATGGCACTTATTGTGTGGCTTGGAGAGGCACCATCAGGTCTGTTCCCTCTGAGCCTATTTCTGTCACTTCAGAAAATGGGTTGTTCCTTTCTATAACAGTCATGCAGCTTCGTCAAACTCAGTTGCCAGTGTCCATGTTCTACAGTTCACACTACTTACATGGGAAAACAGGCTTTGCAACTTTTCTCATCCTCATTTCACTCTTTCATCTAAAATGTGGCGAGTTTAAGCAAAACATGCCAGACTGAGCTGAGGATGGGCAGGTAATTCACTCTGGTACACCTCCAGTGAGGTCAGTAACCCAGCACAGGGGCAGCCCCCTGAGCGAGGGTGGGTCAGAAGAGGTCTGCTGGGCCACGTATTGTACCAGGACACCCATGGAGTTGTTATTTCCTTCTCCTCACAGAGATGAATAGAAGCAACAGGAATTGAGGAGGATTGCAGTTTTGGGGGTCAGCGAGAGCAGCTGGATGCAGGGCTTTTAAACCCTTGATGCTTGCCAGACCCACTGTACTTCCTTCAGGCCAGTACCGTGGAGGTCTGTAAGACTTAACTTGAGAAATGGGCGAAGATTAGAAAGACTAAAGAGTTTTCTGTGTGGGCTTTGTGAAGGTGCATCTGTATGCAGCTTCTGACACCTATGAGGGATGGCAAATATGTGGAGCAGTTTGGTGACAGCCAAATCTGCAGTATGAAGGACCTCCATGCGCAGCCCCACGTCTGGCTGTCCATTTGTACTTGTGTTTGTCCTGGGATCTGACTTGCCTAGGCCATGCAGATTATGCTTGGAAGATTTGCTCATGTTGGAGTGGGACTTACTGGGGAAGAAATGGCTGCCTAATGGCTCTTGTATGGTATGAGAAGAGCTGCAGTCATGCTGAGGCTCCCAGAAGTGCAGCTACCCAGCACCCAAAGTAGCTGCTCCTGCAGGAAGATGCATCTTGGGTGCAGCCCTCTGCTGCAGGTGACCCCATAGGTCTGCTCCTCCTGAAGTCTCTCTGACACTCGGAGGCTGTTGAAGGAGTGTCTCCTGTGCCTTTGTACCTGTGAACTGGAGGTGATTCGGTGGTGCCTGAGCTAGAGGCTTAACTCTTTTTCTTTGGTTTTTTTCTTTGCATCAGCACCATTTTGTCTCCACTTCTTTCCAACCTTACATCGTTGGACAAGAAATGCTGCCAGATGAGAAGAGAAACACCTCCATAATTTCCCTAGCCAGTGCCAGAGTATGGAGGAAGTCTGCTATGGTGCATGCCCTGATTCTGCTTTAGGGAATCACTTAAAGCTGTTCCTGTTTTGACAGAACTCATTTACCTCTCCCTAACTGCTGTAATCTCTTCAGAGTGCAATTCATGTTGTTAATAGGAGTACCTTCATAAAGAATTTACACATGCAAATTCCCAGTCTGAACTTTGCTACAACAAAGTCTGTGTTGCTGGAATATATTTCTCTGCACCCACAATCGTCTTTTTCTTTTATCCCCTGCTCCATACCCTCCGCTACCTGCTCCCTGCTCTGAGCTGCTTTCCCGCAAGCTGGAAGTTGTGAGCATGAGTCTAATTTCACCCTTCAGTAAGCAGGGAATTCAGAAGTGCTGGGATCAACACCAACCGCTCCCATTTGTGATAGCTCTTGGAGTTAAAACTCTGTGTGTATGCTGTCATTTGGGGGAATGTGAAACCTCTCTGAAGCAGGGTGCCTGCAGGCAGCGGTAGGCTCTGTTTGGTGTGCTGGGGGGAGGCTGGGTGTAGCTTGTTGGAGGACACACATGTGTGCATGCATTCACTGGGCTGTTTCCTGGAGCTCAGCTCTTGTTCTGTCTTGTCTCTTGGGCTCTTTAAAGCAAGGGTCATTAGGACTGTTCACTCTGGCATTTGTTCATCCCACATCCTTCTCTGTATTAGACAACGTCTACCTTATAATGTTTGATCCTGATCCAGCGAAAATAGTCCATTAACGTGACTTAAAGAGAGGAAGATGTTTTTCCCAGCCTCAGCCTGTGAAGTTAGTTGCAGTGTGCTGCTCTGTACATTACGACTGAATCAAACTTCCTTTCATCAGCACCGGCTTGTGGCACTTCACTCCTCCGACCAGGACCTAGGTTGTAGGAACTGACTTGGAGCTATCCGTGTGGTCTCAGGTCGAGCCTACATCTATCTCCTGTTGTACTAAGCTGTCAAAAGCAATTATCTCCAGAAACCCTTCCTTCTATCTTTACATCTTATTAATTGGTGGGTCCTGCTCTCTGTCATTCCGGCACCTCATGAAGAGTCAAAAACAGGAGCAGGAAATGGTGAGTCAAACCACAGAAATTCAATGTCATCTGTCCAAAGAAAGACTGGATTGGTTTAATGGATGTTGGAAAGGGCTTAGCATGCATGGAAGTATGCTATTTACTCCCTGCTGATCTTGATTATGGGAAATGATGGCAAACAGAAAAATAGATGTGGATTTATGAAGTGACATAACAGCAGAAAGCTTGAAGGCACCAGTGGGGGAAAAGGACCATTTTAGATGGCTCTTAGGCATAGAATGATGCAAGGTGAAATTAAATACCAAGTAAATATCAGCAAGATCTGCTTGAGTGTGGAACAGCCTCCAGAAAGAAACTGGGAGAGCCTTTGCTTGAGCCACTCAAAACTAGCCTGAACAAGGTGCTGGGATAGATATGCAACAGAGAACAACTCTGCAACTGCCATAGGGTTGCAATGATCTAATAGTTCTTTCCCACCTTTAATCTCTGTGATCCTGCAGTTAATCATCACATGTTCATTGTGAAATCTCTGCTCAGACCATTTGTTAAGCCTCTATATAACTAGTGAAACTTTATATCCTCTAGAAGAGGACAAACCTAGGAGGTTCAATCCAAAATTATGCCGCCAGTGGGCTTGGAGCCATGATTTTACAGGCAGAAATTTGGATCTGGGACCAAACTTTGTCTCTCTGAAATGGGCAGATCTGAAATGCAGCTTCTTTGTGCTGCTGTAGGAACTGCTGCCAAGAGACAGAGATAGTGAATCAGAGACTGGTCCTTTTCCAGAGCAGTGACAGTGACTAGCAATTACAAATAGCTTTGGACCCCTTGAATGCAAGGGTGTGGATGGAGGCTGAGTTTTCCTTACACTATTTTGCCATGCATCCTCCCCTACCATTTCTTTACAATTACAGTGGTTGGAACTTGGATGCCATGAGGACAGAGGTGGCCAAAAGAGAACCCAGGCGGTTTGCATGATAAAGCCATCTTCCTGGAGCTAAAGGAAGCACTTCCTCTCGTTTGTGAGCTGCAAAGCATTGAGATAGAAGGGGCAGCTGCAGTCCAGACATTTGTTGTTGTCACTCTGGAGGATCATTATAGATCTGTTAGCAACCCCCTGGCACTATGTAGGCTTGCACAGCAATTACTTCTGTAATTACTTCTGCATCACCCTGCTACCTGTAAACTTAAGAATATCCCAGAAATAATACTGAGTTTTGGGCTCTGATCTGTTGCTCTTCCTCAGGTGTGGAGCATGTTCAAAGGAAAGCAAATAGCTCTGGTTCCTTCCCCTGATCAAAGGCTCATTGCTGGGTGGTGCCTGTAAATTGGAGAAGGTGGCAATGGCAAAAGCGTCACTGAAAATGGCATAAGGACACAGACATGGGAAAGAAATGTGCTGTAACTGGGTCATGAATTGAACTCGCGTTTCTCTGAAATTTGCTGCCTCCCTCCTCTGAATCCGGCCATGGGTAAGAAGCCTCTCATTACCATTCCCACTTCCCTCCTTCATTTCACCACCAGTATCACATCACTCCTCCTCTGGTTTTCTTTAAGCCAGTCTTCTCCCTGATGGTGCTTTCCCATGTGCATGGGACGGTCCTTACGCAGCCGCAGAGGCAGAGGATTGCCCTTTCCTTCCTTAACCACAACTTTCTGAAGATTTTGATTAATAATTCACTTTTCCATGCCAAGTTACCAGAGGGATCTGGCAGACACACGAGGTAACTCTGACTTTCCTTGTGAACTCAGTATTCCAATGTTTGCTACATGCAGCACAGGTAACCGAAGTCAGGTTAATCAAAGCTAATGGTAATCAAAGTTAATACTAATACTTCTTTTTCTGAGCTTTCTGCAGTGAAGATGACAGGATATGGTTAAAAAATGCACTAGCATCTCCATGATATTTTGTAGTATACCAGGTACACACGTTAGGAACACGAGCAGTTGCTGGGTATGAATAGATGGCCTTCTCATGGGATTTCTTGCCGTGTCAAGCACGGGAAGCAGGCAAAGCTGGAGGAATCAGAAGGAAGAAGTTTTGCTTACAAAGACTGTTGTTCTGAGTTTGGCTGTTTGATTCTTGGGGTTTTGTTTCACCCAGAGCCTTCTTCATGATCTGAAGTCTGCACGTGGTTTTTGTATGTGTGCTCATTTTCTTCCCAATGTTGCTTTTGGGGTACAAAGGGGAGGTTTGGAGGAGCAAAGGCACTTGGGTCTTGGGAGAAAGTGCAATGTTGGTAATACTGTCCACCCTCCCCAAACCCTGACTCATTGCTGGTGGCTCCAGGGGAAGAAGAAGCATTTGCTTATTCATAGACGGCTTTAGGAGTGGAACTGCGTATCGTTCTGCAGCTTCTGCAGATCAGCTGATAAAAGACTAGAAAGAGTCTCTGCAAAAAAAGAAGAGGAAAAGAGCTTTGCCTTACTCAGCCTTAGTGATGGCCCAGAACACTTACTGGGGAGGTCAGACAACCCATAAAAAAACCACAGTTCAGTTATGCCTGCAAATAAAGTAAGCTGAGATTAGCAGTAAAGCAGCTTTTATACAAGTTGAGAGGATGCTGTAACATGCCAGGGTATTTTGGTAGTAGTGCCTTTCAGGGCTGTGTCATGGCAAGTTACATTTTGCATGGGCTATGTTCTGATGTGATCTTCTTTCTGCATTTCTCCTTTTGTCATTAATAATTTGTCTGCTGCATTCAGCCATGGAGCAGAGGTGGTTTGTGTGTTTGCCTGGCATTCCTAAGCAGTGGAGTTGGAAGTCAGGCTAAAGGAGTCCTAAGGAGAAAGAGCAGAGGAGTGTGTCACGGTAGTAGTGCTGCATCTGCCAACAAATACACTGGTTAGCAAAAGTTATGAGCTAAAACCCACCTGAGTAATTTGTATGAGCTTTCTCAGTGGCCCCCAGAGGGGATGTCTTTTCACCATCTTTCTGTTAGGCTGTGGATTGCTGACCCATGAGGATGGTGAGGCACTGGCACAGGGTGCCCAGAGAAGTGGTGAATGCTCCATCTCTGGCAGTGTTCAAGGCCAGGTTGGACCTGGTCTAGTGGAAGGTGTCCCTGTCTGTGGCAGGGACATGGAATTGGATAATGTTAAGGTCTTTTCCAACCCTAACAATCCTGTAGTTCTATGATCTATGCCTTTTCTCATTTCTTTCATGACCCTTCCCTTCAGTGGACTTTCCCTGGGCTGCTTCAGTAAAGATATTGTCCTGTTTAAGACCTGTTTCTGGTTAGGAGGCAGAGATTGCCTTTCCCTTGCACATAACCAGCTTCCAGACACACAGATTGAACCTCATGACGAACGCATGTTGAAGCTGGGCCCTGTGTCCATGGCTGTGCTCAGGTAATGGCCTAGTTCATCAGGAAGCACTATAGTACCAGGTCTGGGCTCAGTGTCAGGGGGAATCTGTTCTCCTCGTCCTTCTTTCTCTTCTTTCTCTGCTGTGGTCAGTACAATTCATGGTTGCAGTGGGTACCCAGCAGTGTTCTTGGTCCTCCTCCTCAACAGGTCTTGGGGAGAAAATGAGATGAAGGAAAATAACCTCATGGGTCAAGATAAAGACAAGAGATCACTTACCAATGACTGATAGAGGCAAAGCAAACTCTTGGGGAAAAGTAATCTGTAACCAATTAAAATAGACTTGCTAGTGAGGAAACAGCACCTTCCTTCCCTCCTCTTTCTCAGGCACAGCTTCACTCCCAACCCTTTCACCTCTTCCCCTCCCAACCAGAGCAGGGGTTGGGAAACGGGGGTTATGGTCGGTCCATAACGGTTTCTGTTTGGCACTCCTTTCTCCTCACACTGCTTCCCGCTCCAGCATGGGGTCCTCTGTGAGGGACAGTCCTTCAGGGACTTCTCCATCATGGCCTCCCCACAGGCCACAGGGGTACACCCTGCTCCACCATGGTCCTCTCCAGAGGAATCTGCTTCAACGCCTGCAGCACCACCTTCTTCTCTGACCCCTGCAGGGCTCTGTCTCATGTTCTTCCTCACGGAGGTGCCGCCATCTTGGCTGCAGGGCTCTGTCTCATGTTCTTCCTCACAGAGGTGCCGCCATCTTGGCTGCAGGGCTCAGCTGTGCCCTGCCGCGCGCGTGCTGGAGCCAGCATGGTGCAGGCTGCCTTCTCCTCACAGAGGCTGCCATGGACTCCCAGTGCAATGACTTTCACTCAGCAAGCCCTTTCTGAGGGACAGAAGTTTTGTTGTTGCTCTCTGTAACGCAGCAGTGATGTGCTGTGGGTGTCCACCGCTGTGGCAGGGACACTGAACATGGTGTGTGGGCATGCACCACGGCAGACCCTGCCGAGCAGGGCAGAGGTACGGTAATGGGGTGTCTCTGCAGGAGGGAGAGAGATGCTGGAAGGGGTGGCAGTGGCTGTTGGCAATACAAATCCTGGGCAGCAGCTCTCTGGTGGTGCAGGCACTGCGCTGCTGCACGGGGTACCCAGAGAGTGTGCAGTGTGTGCTGTGCCGTGGCAAAACATCACCTTGGCCTCAGAGTGTTTCAGCTCCAGGTTTCTTTTTGCCTTTCAAAGCTCCGTAACAGACTGGGACCTTTGCCACTTGTGTGCATGGTCAGGGCCAGAAGTCTTCTTCCTTTGGAAGTCACAACTTGCCCCCAAGTATGTCCCCCTCTGGCACTTGCTGTCGGTGAAGCGTTGCCCACGCTGCTGAACCCCAGGGTCAGTGCCACTCGGTGAGGAGTTCTCAGTGCCGAAAGGAGGGATGTGAGGGTGGCTTTTTCCTCTGGACTGAGAAGATGGCAGCGAGAGCCAGGCTCTTGCACAGGAGAAGCGTCACAGGGAAGGGCGGCGAGGAGGCATGTGCGGCTGGAGGAAGGCTGAGGCTTTTTGGATTTCCTGAAGCTGTGGGATGTGGGAAGCCCCGTGGGTGACAGACTTGGATGGAGGTGAGGAAGGAACGCATGGTGGGCACAGGCCCAGGAGGAGTGCTGGCTGCCCTGCTGCGGGAAGTGGTCCTCCCTGCGCCGGGCAGTCACAGGCACGCTGTGCTGCAGCCGCCACATCCAGCAAAGCTGGCACCAGGCTCTGCTGGCTCTGCCCATTCCCATTCCCACCCGGCAGGGCTCTGGCAGTCTCCTGGGGATGTCTGCATCCCTGGTTTGCAGAGCTGGGGGCTCCCAGCCTCCTGCCAGGGAGTCCCTGGGGGCTGCTCCTTTCCCAGCTACAGGAGCCACAGTCACAGTTTGCCAGCATGTCTTTTGACTGTGTTTTCTCAAAGAAACACAGAGCTTGAGCTCTTTTTCTTTCCAATGAAGAATCCATGAAGGCAACTGCAGCCGAGGGTGGTTTAAAGTAACGTGCTAATACGGGCTCCTGTTGAAGCTTCAGTTTTGCAGATGGTTGTGTTTTGCAACAGCAACCAGCATGAACCAAGCTCCTAGATCCAAATACCTTGCAGCTTTTTAGATCTGAATCCTGTGTGCTCAGAACACTTCTACTTATTCATTAGTAAACCAGCATATTAAATGGCATCAAAGTGTGGCCATGAGCTAGAGATTTTGGTGGTGAGGGTTGACCTTTGCAGATTCAGAGCCAAAGCTTTGCATAAAGGAGAAATTCTAGGGTAAATGTAAATAACACACATGTCTGGAGGATTAGCTGTCTCTTGTCCAGAAATGCCACACCTTGTAATTAAAGAAGAGGCTGTTAGTATGCGACATAGGAATGCAGAGGGTGTGGACCATCTCAGATTTACAGGCTATCAAGTTTATGAAAGACTAAATGCCGTTTAGTGTTACAAAGGTGGTAAGACCTTTGTTCAGCATTGCCCCAAAAGTCTGGCAAGGCTCTGATGGGAAAACACTCTGCAAGTAAGATCTTGCTAGAAAAAGCATCTGTTGGAAAAATTCAGTAGGGAAACTCCAATAGCTTCTGAAATGACTGCTTTTCTTCATGCACTGCAACAGGATAATGGTGTATAGGCTGAATGTCAGTACGTGTGTGTGCAAGTTGCCTACTGTGAACTGGAACGTTTCGTTGAAGATTTAAATTTAACTTTATAGTATCTATTAAAATAAAAGTACATGAGTGAACTTTAGTGCCAAACAAGTGCAACAAAAGCATTTCAATATGTGAAAAATGTTATCTGTGATGAAGATCTGAATGTAAGCATAGGGCTGAGGAAATCGTTTTGGTCATGTCCTTTCCAGTGAGTTGCTGTACCTCCGGATATTTATAGCTTTGTAGAATAATGAATATTAACACTTGTCATCTCTCATCCAAAGTGTCATGTTAAAAAAAGGATTTGGACTCTAGAGATTAATGCCGTGAAAATTATGACATTTGGCTCAATGAAAGAAAAGCTTTGAGTTAACCACAAAAGGCTTAAAAGTGAAAACCCTCTTGTTTTCCTTTGTCCAGACCACCACGGTCAGCACTTCGTGCCCCACGCCAGTATGTCCAAATCTCAGACCAGGGTAAGGCTGCCTCCAGGGTGCTTCTACAGGTCAGTCCTAACACCTGAACTAAATCTAGTGAGTTTTATATGGCAGGTTTAGTACTTGGGAATGGGCAAGAGAAGGGAATCAAATGCACTAACAGGGCTATAGACAACAATCAGAGACCTACTCTTGCACAGCCATGTTCTCTGGAAGTTTGCACCAGGTCTCCTGCAATGAAGGCAAACTTGAGACTTCATTGCCTGGCGAATGTACTGTCTTTTTGTTTTGCATGAGCAAAAGGTTCACTTTTCTGAAAGAATCAGAGAAATCCCCTCCTCTCAGAGCAGTTGGCCTTTTAATGGGATAAAGGAACATTAGCTACAGGGCTCTGGGTGAAGGGGGAAGCAGCTGATGCAGATATCTGGAGTCTGGAGGGCACCATTAGAATTCAAAGTTTGGTCTCCAGTTGGATGGTGTTTCACTTCCGTGCTAGGACTGGATTTGGTTGTGTCATTACAGACACACCATTGTGAGACCAGATTTTGCCCGGCTGCTACATGGGTACACAAAGAGCTGAGAAAGCTGCAGGGAACCTCTTCCTTGTGTGTTCCTGGACAGCAGCCAACCTGCCATCAAAGGTTGCTCATTCCTTGGAAAAGCACAGAGCTTGCTCCATCCCCCAGCAATGCCACAACTGAAAGGTGTCCAAAGAGGATGGGAAGGCTATTTCCTGTGGCCCTGTTTGTGGGACAGACTGTACAAGATGGGCTGGAGAGGGAAATCTGCATTGACAGAGAAGATAAGCAATGCCTGAATGGGAGGGTGCAGAAAATCTTGGGGACAAGATGTAAGGCATGACAGAGCTTTTAATGGGTGAGCTGTCATCAGGTTTCTAGTAAACTTAGCAGTGTGTTTCAGTATGCCTCTGACTGGTTTTTACATGCATTTACAAAGCCTTCTGAAACTCATCTCTAAGTTGGCCTGCTTCTGACCAGCACAATTCTTTGTGTGACTGTTAGTTCGCATCAAATACAGCCTAATTCTTATGTAAAAATTCCATGGGAAAATCCAGGAATGACTGCATAACTGATTTGGTATGGCACTGGGCTTTAATTGTTTTCAGATTTTGGTTTTCAAGGCCAAGAAACCAAACCCCTAAATAATGTTTCATTCCTCCCCCTTTGCAAACTGGGTCTCTGTGGAATGCACAACTGTAGCACTCAGCACTGCATATAGAAAAGCACTTTCAGTGTCCTGCAGATGTCTGCTCAGTAGCTTCCATATGGCAAATTACTTGTTATTGGACCAGACTCTGCTCATGCTTGTGCAATTCTGTTGCAGTTGGCGAGGAGGTAAGGCAATCACAGCTCAATCTGGCCCGTTGGGTCAAATAAACTCTCTGCACACTCAAGCAGGGGTTTCAAGCTGAATAATATAGCTGGAACAATTTCCAGCCCTCACTCATGCTGGTGCAGCCCTGCCTTGTAGAGCACTTGGAAGGCTTATGATTTTGGGAATAGGTTGAGTTCTCTGCCACCTGAGCACTGGGCAGGGGTGGAAACTCTTGGATATTCCTGGCACCTGAGAAGCCTTTATTGGCCCAGTGCAATAAACTGGTGGTCTTAGTGAGGCAAAGGACCAGATAATTATAGGAACAGAATCTTCTTCCAGAAACTGTTCTCCCTGTCAAGGCTGAAATATTTTGGCAGGGACAGCTTCCTCAGTGTCTCTCAAGCTCTGTATTTTTTGTGTCTTGAGAGAACACTGCGTTTGCTCTGGGTTTTGAGCCACCAAACTCCATTCTGTTTTCTATTTATAATATTTTCCATGTTGTATTTTTTTGTGAGACTTCTGTGTATGTGTCTGAAACAAAGACTGAAATTTGAATGTAGGCTCTTGCAACCCAGTCTTGCCAGTACTGGTGTCTGTGCAGCCTGGCTCCATGCCCACTAGGTTTCATGTTGGTGGGACTATGATATGAGTCAGGTATGTTCTGTGATGGTGGTGTGTGATGGCTGGAAGTTGTTTCTTACATTCAGAACTTGGTTTTGAGATCTACTTAATGTAAATGTGCTGGCTTCAGGTGAGTTGCACCTGCCCAGTTGGGGTCAGGTCCAACCTAACAAATGCAAGCTCATGAGGGCCCACCTGAGGATACTCTAAAGCTTAAAGATCCTTCTTATTTAATTAAAACCTTTGCAGTAAATCAAAGTTTTGTCCAATTAGAAAAGCTGAATTTGACTTCAATTTATTTGATGGATACTGCACTTAAGGAAGTGCTCAAACCAGGTATTAGTGAGCTGGGTGGGTAAGGCTGAAATTCAGTGGTACTAACTTGCTTGCTTTTGCAATACAGACGGTGGGGACACAAAAAAATAAGGTTTGTTCTTTTGGCTACCTTGTTTTGGTTGGCAATTTGCAAATCATATTTGTAGCTAAACTAATTTGGAAATGGCAGGAAACTCCAGTCTAGTCCTGAAGAGACACTCGCCATCTGCAGTCTAGCAGCACTTGCCAACTATATGTTTGGGGGACAGCAGTCTAGGCAAAAGTGGTATCATCTGACCCCAATCTATCTATTTCTCAGTTTATGGTGTTGCAAGCATGTTAACAGGGCAGCTCTCAATCACGGCACATTTTGAAACAAGTGAATTATAGCACTCATCTAACGGCTGATTTTGTTTTCCTGACCTACTTAATTAAAAATGTGGCTAAAAATGGAAATGCTGTTTAGCTTTGCACGAAGACAGAACTGGCTTTTTTTTGTCCCAACATCTGTGTCCAGAAAGGAAGAAAACTCCTGTTTTGACTGGCCTTCCTCCACCAGCCTTTTTTCTTTAATCCTTTTTTATTTCTTGTCTAAAGCGAAGTAAGTTACATAAACATTCCACCTCTTTCCATAAATTGGCTGCAGTTTCTGAACAATAGGGTTACTGTGAAGAGAAGCAAACCACAGACACACCCCACAACTGTTGGTCACACAGCCAAAGAGAACTAAAGACGCATTCTTTGAAAGTACCAAAAAGGAAATCCATGGTCTTAAGGCAAGACCTTTTATGTTATGTTTGGAAATGTTTCTCATTTCTCTCTTTCTTCCCCCACCCTGCTTCTTCTTCATCTTTCTTAGTTCAGCATGTTTGAGGGAGTGAAATGGCTCTAGACAGACTTTTATGCTTTGTCGAGATGTGTTGATAGTATTTGTCAGTACTCACTAACCTGAGACTGCATAGCGAAAGAAAACTGAAAAGTGGGAATTTAGAAAGAGGAAAAAAAAAAACCAAAAACCCCATGTTACTAATAATGCCTTTGAGGCTTGCTCAGCGTAAAAAACACTTTGCTTGCAAAAAGAGAGAGGCTAAGACAGAAATCTCTGCTTAAAGCTGGTAGATCTCAGTTGTAAAAGTAATAATTCTTTTTGGAGAACAGTAACTGTAGTAACAGTTGTTTTCCTCTCTGAAGCATCTCAACATGCTTTTCAAATGAGAATTCACACCCACTGTAGCCTGTGTTTCCCAGCTGGCCAAGCCAACACACTGGGAGGTTAGATGGTCCTGTCGGAATCACGCTACAGCAATAAATACACCCTGAATGATTCTCCTCTGCTCTATCCACCAGTCTGTGAAGCCTTCTAAACACAGAATACCAAGTGGTTTGGCAGCGTCTGTCGATATTCCCTCTTGGAGGCTCTAGGGTTTATGATCTCAGTGAAGGCAAAGTTGCCACTGATCTTACTGAGAGTTAAGCAAGCATAAAGTCAGCAGAATCCTGCAGGCACCAGGAATGCACACCAAAGCAATGCCTATAAATCAGCGACAAGGTGTCTGCTAGCTTCTTGCTCACTGGTATGTGCTGCAGATACAACAGCAGCCTGCACGCAGCTGTAAAACGCAGCCGCTCTCTCAGCAGTGCGAGGGCATGAAGTTGCTCCTTAGGGCTGCCAGGGCTCCCTGCTGCATGCCAGCCCTGCGTCCAGCCCTCCCTGGCGGGGGCACTTCCCCTTGAGCCCCAGCTCTCACCTCACAGCAAGGCAAAGCAGCATGTAAATGATCTGCAAGGAGCGTGCCTGCGTTTCTGAGTGCATCTCTGTGTATGTTATCAAGCATGCTTTGTTCAGGAAAGCAGCAGAAGTGAGCAAATGTTACACCATGTAAGGAAGAAAACAATTAAAATAGCTGATCTTCTGTTAAGGTACCATCAGAAAGCATGTTCACTTTTCTTCCAAGAACACACTCCTCCCCCAAAAAACATTCAGGTGAACTTGAAATGCAAGGAAATTAAGGCTTCTAAAAACTGGAGCTCCGCTGGCTCTCTGCAGTTTTATTCTGTAGTTGTAACTTGTGTCATGGCACTACTGAGATACTTAGGCAGGATTCAGCCCCTCTAAGATACACAGTGTACATAAGCTGCTTGCAGACCACCAGTTTAAGACAGAACGGAAACGAAGGAGGAGAAAACTGAATGATTATACTCATTTGCATGCTGTTAAGCCCAGATATATGCAGCAGCTCGTCTGGATTTAGCCCCTGCAGTGGCTAGTAGGTGCAGTAAGCAGCGTGTGGGCTGAAAAAGGTTAAATTTTCCTTTTGCCTGCCAAATAATTTCTCCACTCCACCCTTGGTGTCCAACTTTCCAATCCCTGAGTCAGTGTCTGAAGTCAAAACAACCAGCTGGGCCTCACTGAACCTTTCACTGTGGGAAAGCTCAGCTCAAAATGGCTGCATTGTTTCTCTGTAATCTTATCTGCAGTGTTTAATATCCTCAGCAATTCACAGATTTTTCAGGGTTGTGTTTTGGCCCGATAGGAAATGCAGACCAAGTGGTTTTTTCTCTCATGTTATAAGGGAAAATATGATGGAAAAGTGAACATTTGCTGCCCCTTGATCCATTTTGCCTACCACTCGGAGCAGCAAGCTGCAGGGTTGAACTACGTGCGCCTTTAGTTTCACAGGAATTCCTTACGCAGAGTCTGGTAACCTGCTAAGATGAAAGAGGTGATACTGTAAATGGCCCTGTCATAAAGGCTGTGTCATAGTAACATCTACTATTGGAGAATATTTTGCCCAAAGTTTTTCAAACCGCCTTACAAAATTATTCATGGACAAAGCATGAAGATCCTTATACAAGGGCCGGGGGGTGGGAGGAAAACTGTGATTTAAGAGTAGCGTGACAGGGCAAGGGAAGAATCTGAGAACAGGAAGACAGGTATTAATTTGGGGGATATTGTTGTGCTGTAGCAACACTTCCAAAATATTTAATATTGAGGTAAACGAAGGAAAAGCCATGTTTGAAAAAAACACAGGAGGCTCTCCAAACACCAAAAAATAGCAAGTGTGGCACTTGAGTATGAGTGGTGTGTGCTACGTTTTGAAGGCTGGGAGGAATGCTCTGTATTTGCTGTGTGTCAGGGAAACAAGCATGCCCTCCCACTGCAGAGCCTGTTTCAGTGGTGCTGGTTCGTCTCCTGGTTGCCCTTGTTGGAGCAGGTGTCAAGGCAGGTCTCGTGGGCTGACCTCAGCTTTGGCAAGGAAAACCTGAGAAGATCCTTGTTACTATGGTCTTATTCTCAGCTGTGAGCTGGTTCTCAGAAATCCTACCCTTGGTGGTGAGGTTTTAATATCAGACCTATAGTGGGACAAGGTGTTCGAAGTCAGTTGCATTGAGGACCTATTTGCATACCCCTTGTACAAATTGCTGATGTGTACCTGGGATGGCAGTGGTCAGGCAGCCTGGGAAGCAAAAGCAAGACCTGTCACAGGCAAGGTGGAGGGTTATGGAGTGGGCCGAGTCACTAGAGTTTGATTGGTTTAAACCACCTGATTCCCTCATTAATAACTTGATGTTAGTAATGATGATTGGCTTATGATAGTGATATAGGAAAATCACATAGTGGAGAAAAGCTCTGGAGCTTCCCGGTCATTATAGATGGGTCAGTACCCCTGGAGGCTCTTAGAGCAGATAGCTGCAGCCTTCTGCTGGACCTTGATCCCCTGTCTATGCCCATTTCCATCCCATTCTGTTCCTATATATGGTCTTTTTTGGGGGTAATCATTTTTTTTACTATGGGACATGTAAACATCTTTTATTTAACAGCACACATATCTAATCTTAGGAATGGAGCCCACATTTTGAGATATCTGGTGGCCGAGTATAGCTTTGTGTGCTCAGCAGTAAGCCTCTCTGATGGCCAATGTGTATAGTCATGTATGTAAATTAGATTCCTGCTGACAACATGCAACTGTGACAGATTTGGTCCACCCACTTAGGGTTTTTATTCCCTTAGGAAAGGAACCCGTTGTAGAAAGCATAGGTATCAAACATCCTGGTCGAGTTCTCAGTGTTACATGAAGAATCACAACTCTTTCTTCTGCAGCTTAGTGTTTGCACAGCTCTTGTCTCCATTGCTTGTAAGGGGAACTCTCCTCACTCCC
>JAOEHY010035231.1:0-13667 GCA_025447955.1 Psilopsiagon aurifrons | reverse complement strand
CACTACAGTCCCTAATGAAGAGTCCCTCCCCAGCATCCCTGTAGGCCCCCTTCAGATGCTGGAAGGCTGCTATGAGGCCTCCATGCAGCCTTCTCTTCTCCAGGTTGAACAGACCCAACTTTCTCAGCCTATCTTGATACGGAAGGTGCTCCAGTCCCCTGATCATACTCGTGGGCCTCCTCTGGACTTGTTCCAAAAGTTACATGCTCTTTATATCTTGAGGACACCAGAACTGCATTTGCCCTGACCGCACCACCCAAGTCTTGGAAGGCAGATGCAGGGACAGTGAGAATGAAGACCCTGGGCCCATTGTAGGAGAGGATCTGGTTCGAGACCATCTTAGGAACCTGAACATATACAAGTCCATGGGACCTGATGAAATCTATCTGCGGGTCCTGAAGGAGAGATTGTACTTGTGTATTTTGTGTTACCTTTAGGGAGAGGAGCAAAAGCCACTTGAATGCACCCCCAAAGGAGGCACAGTATTCAATCATCTACTTTGGCAGTTATGTCTTTATCATGCATTGATTTATGCAAAAATGCAGCAGAAGGACAGATCATGGTAGGTGTTTATTGAAAACATACATGCACGTTCTTGAAGACTTCCAAGACAGCATTTTTTAAAACAACATTATTCCTTTTTGAAGTTATATGCTTTCTGGCATCTACTGCACAAATTTTCCTCTTTGTTGCAGCATGAATATTTAGTCTTTTTTTTTTTTTTAAAAAAATCTTTTAATGACTGCAGTGAAGCATATCTTTGATACTATAGATTTATGCAGTTTTGTTCATAATATTTATTTCAGAAAAATGCAGCTCACATATCAACATGGAATGGAAAATTTTATATATATATATATATATTTTCCGTTCAGATGTTTAAGCACTTTGCTTGGGTTTTTTCCTACACACAGACCGCTAGCACACTTCCCTATGTGCACAGAACCTTCCATGCTCAATCAGTTTTCTGGCTTCTGTACTTTAAAAGACAAAAAAAGAAAAGCTATGGAAAGACAGTACAACATTATACCTTCCATTGGTAACACACAGTTCAGTTCCCCACTGCCACCTCTGGAAGGCAGTTCAGGCAGCTGAGAAGGAGAGCTGGCAGAGTACCTCCACAGCCTCCCTGCTCTTTAATGTTCCCAGACAGCTAAAGTGCTAAAGGACAACCTTCAATTAGGTGGCAGGGAGCAGAAATTCAAGTACAGTAAACAGGTACAGTGTTTGAGTCAATTCTGCCACAGTCACCACTGGAGGCAGTTCCTATAATTAAATTTCTTTGTTTTTCATTAATTACTCCTTTATACTCAACTAGTGCATTACCAGCAAAGGTGCTTCTCATATAAAGAGATACAGAAATACATTCTTCGGGCAGAATCACTAGACTATTTGCTCTATGTTATATTATCAGTGTAAATTGAACTAAACTATCAAAACAAAATAGCCTTATTGTTAGATTTTATGACTGGGAAATACTTTAGATTAGATAAACAGCAATCATGGCTAAAGAAAACATCCCTTAAAATGTGAAGGTTAGCTGCAAACACTAAGAATCAGAAAAAAAAGAACTACCTTGGAAGTTACTTTTCCTCAGCTGTAGTTATACTACTGTGCAACAACAAAAATAAAGCTTACTATTTCACCAGTAAAGATTATCCCCATGAAAGCTAAACCCAAAGGACTAGGTTAGTAATCCTGCCTTTGACATTTAGCAGTTCTGTTGTATCAAACAAAGATGATTTCAGTTTCTTTGTAAAGCAGAAATGCTAATACTTGTCTACTGTCCCCAGGGGCATTGTGAGGATAAATGTATTGCCATAAAGGTCTTTGAAAATGAAAAGATGTAAGCATTTTTATTGATGTTTTACTTCTAACCCACTAGAGTACGCTAAAAATAATTTCACAATTGTCAAGTGCAACCTCTACCTATACATATTTCTCAATTTACCAGTCATTCTTAGTACAATTTGAGAAGACGAGAGAACAGCTTAGCAAGTATATTCAGTAGTCATCACTGCCTGTGCACAAAGGATTAAATCAGTTGCTGAATATGATTTATATATTAATAATTTTGGCTAACAACTGCTGATCCAGTTTGCCTTGCTGTTACACAGTTGCAAAAACACCCAAATGATTTGGGGATTTGATCATCAATCAAATTGACCATAGCTACTATAATAACCAGATTGAAAAAAGTAGTATTAATAAATAATAGCTTCAACAAAGAAATAATATTTCTATTGAGTCATTTTCTTTTCCTCCCTCTCCAGAGGAGGAAACCACTTCAGTGTCAGAAAAAAAATCATCCAGGTTAAACTGTGACTATAAAAAAAAAATCAATTTTCTTAATTACTGATATGCTTGAAAGAATTCTTTCTATTTAAACTGAAGATGGGAATGATGCATGCCAGTTTTAGGGGCAATGAGGGCATACATATACTGGGAGAGCATGAAGAACTCTGAAGCTACGTACCAGTACAAAACATCTAAACCACAAATAGAGAATAGAAAGGAAGAAAGGACTAGGGAAAGCATGTCCCTAACCCTAGTCAAATGTCAGTTCTCTTTTCACTTAACTTTTGGATATTTGATATATTCCATAAAGATTGATTCTTAGTAGGTTTCCATTTGATATTGCACATGCTGGAAAATAGCATTTTGGTTCTCTGTGAAATGACTGTATGAGTTCTTTCTCCCAGATGGTTCCCAAATATTTTTTTTTTCCCTTACAACAAGTGTTCTCATTTTCCTCTATAAATGTTTCTTCAGTATACAATAAACGAAAGAACATGATAGAAATTAATGCCTGCAGTGCAAGGCATGAAATACAAAAATAGTTGCTTGGCAACCAGCATGAGATAAAAAAAAGAGTTTATGACTGTACAAACAGCCAAGTGAGTGGCACAAGTACCATTTGTGACTCCTGTGAGTAGGGTGGGCAGGGCAGAGGATGGATGAAGGGATTTTATTTTAATTAAATTCTGAAGTCTTTACTAATTTCTGTATTTTCCTCACAAACACAAGTGTCAGTGCAGTAAAGGTGTATTTTAGACTGCTTTCCTTTGACATCCTTACAGTATTGTCTTTAACCAGTATGTCAGGTTTTATTTTACAAAGCTATGCTTTCTCATAACACTTAAAAACAGTGAAAGAGGTGTAAACGAATACTGATTTCCATATGCGCTTTCCTTCTTAAGGATTAATAAACTGGACATTTGCAGCGACCTTCCCAAGGAACAATGGATCAAAAGATCTGACATCTTGGGACAATGCATCAGCCTCTTGGAACAGTAAAGACATTCATCAAGAAACAGTTACTTTTCAGTAATAATGTACATGTAATTGTTCATATACCCAAATAACATCAGATTGACCAGCTGGAACAATGGAAAAAACAAATACAGGCCTTCTCTTCACAATATCTAAGAGTTTTCAGTAACTTTTTTCATATTTACACAAAAATTGAACAGAAATACCAACTATGGAACAAAAATCCTTGTACTGCAAATTCTTGAAAACAAGAAAGAGAATTCTGAAGAATTATCAATATTACACTTACTTCATTATTAGGTTTCTCTTTTAGCATCCATCACTGGCCACTTTTGCATGTTAGACTAGACTGACCCATTGTCTGACCCATATGATTGTTCAAATTATATATGTTAGAAATGAGAGAGACATTAGACTGAGCTGCATTCAAAATGAACATGCTCTTCACCAAGCAAGATTATATGAGCATGTTAGGAACACCTAAACTGCCTGTTGTGTTGTTTGTCTGAATCCATTTGCCCAGCAAGGCTTGCAACTACATCACATTCTACAGAAAACCACATAGGTGGTACAGAATCTGTCACATAGTTGTCTGCTAGTGTGATCAGCAGTAAACTGCATCAATTCACTTCCTCTCGGTGTGCTAGCACATCACTGTAACCACTACTCTATCATTTACATTGTCAATAGATGTAGTCACTCATTACTTTATTTTAACCCTACAAGTAACAGCAGCAAGTGGAAAATCAGATTAAACCTATCTTTAGATGGTCCAGTAAGCAGTATTTTAGGAACTTTTGGTGCCAGTTTCAGGAAAAAAAGAAGTTGTTGAAGCAATTGCCATAGCATATCTAAAAATCCTTCTTTTGTTGACAAAACCAGGACAGTCCTCCAGCTGATCCAGCATTACTAAACTCGGACAGGCAAGGAAGAGGACAAATATCACAATCTGATGAAGTGTTTTAATTCCTACTGAGGACTAACAAAAAACCTCAAACAAAACCCTGATCAAAACCAACAAATGACCTAACCAGAGCCAAGCCACAGTAAGCTGTGGTTTGCGTAGTTTGGATTTGTGGATTTGCAATGATTTCAAAGTACTGATAGAAAACAGATATGAAATAATCTATTTACACTTTTTACAATCAATATAACCCTAATGTAATTGTCAGTAAGCTGCAGCCTACATTAGAGGACTGAGACATCTAACATGCAAATTTCATCAGAACATGTGGGATGAAGGAAGGGAAATCAACATTGGTACATGCTTCCATTTTTTTCCTCCTGCCCATATAGAATTCTGAAGAGTTCTCTTTCATCAGTTACTAAAGTAATACTCTACAGCTGGTTATTCACCTAACTTTCATTGTTCCACAATTGGATTTACTAATAAATGTTATTCCAGGTTTAACATATGGGATTTATTTCCACCTGTCTAACACAATCAGTATTATTCTTAATACATTCACTACCATAGTTTAATGGTTCCTTCATGCTATCTTGAATACAATGGTAAAAGATTCAAATGAATTTCAGACACTGGTTTCCAAAAAAAGTTGATGCAATGACAGGAAATTTCAACCTTCTTTTAAATGAATAATGGATGATAATTACTGGCATTGTCTCAATGGCCACAAATTCCCAGGAAAAAAAAAAAAAAAAAACAAAAAAACAAAAAAAAAATAGTTTTGCATACCACAAAACTTCTTTATTTTGAGAAGGTATAACACTTGCAGAATGAATAAGGGACTGATGGATTTCCACTCCATTTGTTTTCAGTCTATTCAAATGCAAGGCAGTCACAGACAATATTCTTCCTAAACCATTCTTCACTACTTAGGAGAACAAGTCTTTCAGCTTTATTCAATTACTTCCCCTCTGCTCACACACAGTGTTCTTAGAGCTACCAGAGTTGACATATCAAAGGAGACTAGTGAGATTGAAATTTAAACAGGGGTTAGGCATATAACTTGAAAGTTACTTCCCAAAGAGAACAATGACCAAAGGTATCAACAGATTTTGAACTAAATAAAGCTCTTTGTTTAGCTATTCCTGAAATTCTGTTTAGCTCAGCATGTCAACACTTACTGTCATTACTACAAATATATGTTAATCAAGCTATTGATCTTACCCTTAGGAAAGAGATCTAAATTTGCTCTATTTTTAAATTCTTGGGAAACAATCTACAGTATGACAGGCTGAATGGGAAGAAAAAAAAGAAAAATATATATATATATATACACACTCTCTGAGGTTTAGGTATGAATTATCTCTACCACCTACACTAAAAGCCTTACCAGGATTTTTTGATTTTTTTTTTTTTTAGTAAAACTTAAGTAGGCCAAATTGTAATCTTATTTACATGTATTTCATGCTATAAAAGTGCTCAAGGCAAAAGCTTAGATGGCTAGAGGCTTATTTTTTATTTATGAGCTATCAGGATCAGCCTTAACAACATAAGAGTGAAACAACAGTAAGACATTCATAACTTTGCTCAAATTTTACAAACAAACTTACTTGCAAGTACAAAATGTTACTGAGACACCAGTAATCGTTAATAGCTCAGCCAAAATTAAGATTCTGAGCATCACAGGGGATAAACTTCCAACAGTCTCCATGACATAATAGGCTTAATCACAAACACCAGCTTCTAAGATTTAAAGCATTTGTCCTGACAGAAACTTAAACCAAGACATTTTACTTGGGTAGTCTGCTGAAAAGTAACCTTGTATTTAAAAGGAATTAGAAGTTGAATATAAAGTGACCAAACCACTTTTGCTTCTAAACTTGCTCTAGAAGGAATAACATCAAAATATGTTGCCAAGTACTACACGAATATGAAGAATTTTGCATTAACAGCTTCCTAATAAGATCAGTGATCAAATTACAAGAAAGTTATCAAGGAAACTACTTAGTTTAATTGAAGCAACCACCACAAAATGGTGATGTCTACATCAAGTGTGTAAGTACTCACCCAGAGCAAGCGATCTTGCCTCCCCAAACCCAAGTACTGCAGTTCACAGGCAAGAAAATACAAGGTGAAACAGGGTGGACTCAGTCCAGCCACACAGCAAGCATACCAGGGATAAGATATGGATACCTTTTCTTACAGGAACTACATGGAGCATTTCCAAGAATGGAAAGTAGCTCATCCAAATTTGAACTTAACAGACTACTGGTTTTAACTCCCATCTTTCTATAGTTAAAAGTAACAAAAAAAAACAACCCAAAACCTACAAACAACAACAACCCCAACCAAAAGCTTATTCAGAGCAAAATAACAAGAGAAACTTTGTCAGGAACTCTACAGTTACAAGCAAACAAAAACACTGGCGCAAGGAAACAAGCAAGCATATCATTCTACACTTCTCATGGGATTGTCATAAACAGCTAATTATGGTGACATTTTAATGGCTTACACTATACCGTATCCTGGACTCCATCAAAAGGAGCATGATCAGACGTCGAGGAAGGTGATGCTGCACCTCTGCTGTGCTCTCATGAGACCTCACTTGGAGTATTGTGTACAGTTTTGGCATCCTTAACATAAAAAAGACATGGAACTGTTGGAAAAAGTCCAGAGGAAGGCCACAAGGATGATCAGGGGACTGGAGCAGCTCCCGTATGAAGACAGGATGACAAAGTTTGGGCTGTTCAGCCTGGAGAAGGCTGCATGGAGACCTCATAGCCGCCTTCCAGTATCTGAAGGGGGCCTGTAGGGATGCTGAGTAGGACTCTTTATTAGGGACTGTAGTGATAGGAAAGGGGTAACGGGTTCAAACTTAAATAGGGGAAGTTTAGATTGGATATGAGGAAGAAATTCTTTACTGTAAGGGTGGTGAGGCACTGGAATGGGTTGCCCAGGGAAGTTGTGAATGATCCATCCCTGGTGGTGTTGAAGGCCAGGTTGGACAGAGCCCTTGTGTGGCATGGTTTAGTGGGAGGTGTCTGTGCCCATGGCAGGGGTGTTGGAACTAGATGATCTTAAGGTCCTTTCCGACCCTAACTATTCTATGATTCTATGATAATACATCGTTATATAGAACTCATTCTCTAAACCAGTTATAATATTCAGTTTCAAACTATGCTTATTTAATATACAGATAGGACATTTTAAACTATACCTATGTTTATATCTAGACAAACCAACCAACAAAACTAAATTCCCAAAAGGATCTCAAGAATGGGCAGAAATTCAGCTGCCATTATGCTACATACATTCTTTTGTCTAAAGATAACTATTTGAAGCTCAATTAGCAAAAAATCATTGTACTATTGGAAAGTAAGTCTAAAACCATATTCTCTTAGACTTCTTTATACTCCTATCCTCAAATATACTGGCTCCTTTAGGAAAAATAAAAAACAAAAGCAAAAAACAAAAAACAAAACAAAACAAAAGACAAGCTAAAGGAAGCAGATGAAAATTTGAAAATTGGCATTTTAAGCTTAAGATGATTGTTACAGTAATATTAGATATTATTTTCCGAACTCTTTAGGAAATAGCTAAAAGAGGAGTAAAATCTAGTGCTACCCAAGAGAAGAAATCACTTCTGGGTCCTAGAAAAGTGGTTTGAGAATATTCAGTAGGTCTCTTTCTAGAGACCACAGATGAGATCCTTAATTAATCTGCAATTCTTTGAACAAAAGCAAACTTCTAAATTGCACTTCAAATTTTCCTGTCTTGTAGTTCTAGTGCAAATGCATAATCATGGTAAAAAAAAAATAAAAATCCAGTGTTTTTGCTAGAAATTAATAAAATATAGGTCAAGCAATATATAGCATGATGCCTCTAAAGCTAAGACTTCATTATTAAAAGCTTGCATATCGTATATATAATGCTTGTATAAGTATATATAATGAATCCCTATATACAATTTAGTCTGATGACAGTCACTCATGATCTTTTTAGTCCTACGATTTTAGCAAAAGCTGCTTAATTGTCACTAATTAGAAATATTTTTTGAAACAAGTTTATAAACTGGCAGTAATGGGGCAATACAGGATAAAGAAAAGCTTGAAGAAATCAGAAGAGCATTTCTGAAGCTTTTCTGGAGGCTGACATTTCATGAAGCAAATAATCTATTGGCTAATTTCCTGTATGTTTCCCAGGAATGAGATCTCCATGAGAATCTAATTGGAAAATAGCTTTGTTCTAACCATAGATTTGATTGCAGAAACAATCAAATCCATAAAACTGGTCTTTAAAACGGGTGTTGCACTCCAATTAAATATTTCAATGAGTGAGATTAAGCGTGGCACTGAAGTTTTTCACTGCTGAATTTTATTCTGCTTTTAGGTAATACACCACAATATGGTTTTGCTTCCAAAAATAAAAGCGATTTTATCACATATTAGCTAAATCTGTAGACTAACAGTGTGAAAACTAAAAGGCACATGCACTGCTTATTTTAATTCAAAGAGTAGCATGCTGGTTCCTTTAAAACACTGAAATCCTTTGATGAGGAGTAAGTGCTTCTCTGCTCTTCCTCCAGTAAGTCTGCTCTGTAGCATGCAATTATGCTTGACTCTTCAGGAAAGTGGATGGTAAACCCAAGCCAGCAGCTGATTTGCTTGAGAGAATCCCTATTGTTAACATGGCACAAGAGTAACACAGAGTCAGGCTGCACCAGTGGGGACCAGCAGTGGTTTCTTTAGTTGAGCTGCAGGCCAGGAAGCAGCAGATGGAAAAACGAGCAAGAGCCCAAACAACTGTGAACAGCTTTTTGGTGCTCCCCATGTGAGCATGGTAAAGTCCAGTATACTGACACCATTTCACCTGGCAAGAGAAATCTTACTGAATATTTTTTACAAGAACAACATAGCTTTTTTTAGCTCTTTGCTAAACAGAAAAACTTGTAAAAGCCTACACTATTTGAAAAACACAAGGTGAAACCATTTGTAGAAGTGTATTTTGGTTTGGCTATCTTCCCCCACCTCCTTGCTCTCCAAGTACCATAGTGTTTGTTCAGTGTAGAAAGTTGAATGCTGTTTCATGAGAATTTTTCACAGAATTGTCACAGAATAAAAGCAGTAGAAGTTTTGCCATCTGTGCAGCAAAGCATAACTACTTGAGTGTTTTCATTAACTGTGGTTTAAATATATTAGCAAGATACATATTCTATTTTGTAAGATGATACCTTCAAAAACCACTTTCTCTATTTGTAAGCAAATGATTCACACAATTCCTAGGCAATAGCATTTCTCAGTAATTACATCCACCCCAAGTACTTAAAAATTTCAAACAACCCCTACAAAGAGATAAGTGTCTGTACCTATGCCCCTGCTAAAACTTGCTTACTTTGTCTTAAATAAGCTTCTGGAATTGACTACAATAATCCAAAGATTCATTAATACTTTTTATTTTTAAATTGTATTTTCATTTAAGCAGCTGAAATATTTTAAAAGCAGCCTCTGGCTCTGTACATAAATAAAAGAATGCAGCAATATCCTTTAAAAGATAAGATGGGAGGCAGTACAATCAACTACATTATTACTTTTTTGTGGCAGAGTGCATCTTAAAGGGAAAAAGTAATTTCACATATGGGAAAATGAAAAGGTAAGTATAACATGCTCCTATTCTTTGTAGGAAAGACATCAGTGATAAAAATGACAGGTTAATATATTTCCTAGTACATTTATTCATGGGCTTATTTTGCAAGACATAGAGCCAGCTGTAAGCTTTTTGATAGAGTTCAGTAGACAGTGGCTTTTGCTAACAGTGGATTACAGATGCTCAAGAAAAATAATAATAATAAAAAGGCATAAAACAAGAGATGCCCATTGACTCTTCAAATACATACACTTTACCACTTTCCTGCACAATAATTAGACAAAGAATAAAAATATGACTTTTAAAGACAGAACAATCAGATAACAGTTTGAATAGTTTTTAAAAGGAAAATTAGGCTTTTACGTTTTTTTTAAACTGAATTCTACTGAGGTAGCAAATGACAGATTTAAATAGCACAGGTCCTGAATTCATGAAAAAAGAAAAAATATTTCTTATATATTTGATTATATACCTATACATGAATGTAAGCCACATGTATGTATTTATAAGTGTAAATAGACAAATGCATACATAGCTTACTTAAATATGCTTTATTGCTGAAAGATATCAAAGTATATCAACTGATTTCAGCAAGTATTTAAAGAAAGCAATTATTCTGAAATAAAAATGTTGTGTAAGAAATAATGGCACTGGAAAAATAGTACCTGTAGCAACTATAACTAACTTCGGTATTTTATAAATGTTAAACTTCCCTTTTGTGGGATGTGTGAACTAAACAATTGTTTAAAAAAACTTAGTACCAATGAGTTAAAACTTTACCTTTCTTAAAGCCATTGCAAAATTGATCTTCTACAGAATATTACACAGATTATTGGTTTAAGACACTAAAAAACAGAAATAATCTCTGATTTTGGAATCAGGATTGTAGCCAAATAAGTGATTCATGCTTGAACTTTCTAAGATTAAAATGGAATGACAGCAAACCCACTTTCTATGTCTCAGATGTTTTCTGGGGACTTCAAATATTCATTTGTCATAGTGACAGAACTAGGATAACAGATAAATCATTGACGAGTGAGTGGCAGGAAGCCTAAACTGCTAGATCAAAAATAAATAAATGATGCTTCTTTTTATCTCTGATGTATAGAGCATAAGACCGCTATGAAATGGAGATTCAGGTTCATGAGGAAAAAAAAAAAAATCTATAGTTTTATAAATGAATTATTATATAATCACCCAGAAAACAAAACATGCTAAAAAGGTAATGCTAAAATTCTCACCACTTGTAGAAAATTGATAACCATAACCAACACAACAGTAGATTTTCTGGACACTTCAACTATTCGCATGTGACCACAGAATGACTGGAACAGAGAATAAGGATGAACAAAACCTTGGTTTATTATTAATGTAAAAATTGTAAGCCTAAATCCTATCAAATCATTTAAACTGTTATTGGCATATGCCTACACATCTGTAGAAGACAGAGCTGGCCCATACTTTTTCAGCTCTCAAAGGAATACAGCTCCATTAAAGAGCCACATTTACGCTAATAAATTCTCCATCTTGCCAGAGTTTATTAACCAGGGCTTAACAACACAATGTTTCATTATGAAACTATAACATCAGCATAGCTAATCCTGAACAAAGTTTAATTGTTTAAATTTTTATTAAGTTTTTATTTGCATTACTGCATGACTTGCACAGTACTTAGAGGTCTGCATGAGTAAAAATCCTTTTCAGAAAATGAAAAAAAGCATTTCCAAGTATTTTTCTATCATTTTTTCGGTGCATGCCATATCAAAGCATGGAAAAATGAATAACATTTAGAGAAAATATTTAAATTCCTAAACTTTTCTCCCAAAGAAACGTTCAAAGTTATCCCAGTAAGGACCACAGTATTCTGGGTATGTCCAAATCTGAGGCAAAATTCCAGTGGCTCCAATGAAGGCCAAAAAGGATTTGTATGTTTAACATTTCACACTTCACAACAGCAAAGTGAATATCTTCTTAGTCTTAGCTACTTAGATATTTTATTGGGTAGGAGTTGCAATGAATGCACAATATACTTATTCAGTGTTCTAATTTTTATATTCTAATACTAATGTTAAAATCTCTTGTATTTTATCTTCCACCATGTTCAAAATTAATAAGTGGCATTAAGCATTTGTTTCTCAGAATATTTATTTTTTTCTTTAGAAGCTCATGGCTGCTGTTTTAAATGAAAACTTCTCTCTCTGACTATAGGAGTGGGTCTTCACTGCAAGATTCACAATACATGACTTCTACTCCCCTTTTTTAAACAGTTCATATGTTAACTATTAACGTGACTCTTCAAAGACTAAATTCTGTAGTATTTTGTCCAAAGTGTTTAGATTATGTTTAAAACATGCATGTGTGGTCTTCTCCATTGTCTGATACTTTCTCCACATAGCTTCTAACTTCCTTACTTCTATGGTTCCTGTGAAGTTCTCATGTGATGAACAATAAAGACCTTACTACCTTCATTTTCTACTGATTGAAAAAATAAGGAATTGCCGATAGCAACAACGAATATATACAAGAAAATTGTAACAAAGTGTACGATTCAGTGAATCTCAGTGTGATCTTCAAGCACTTCAGGCTACACTGTAATTAATCAGAACTAGGTTTGCTTTTAAGACCGCAGACATTAAGACAGCGGAAGTTAAAAATACGGTAAATAAAACATCATTTATTTGCAATTTATATAAGCTGTATGCTCTAGTAAGGTCTACTGTAGCAATAGTTACACAAGCAAAATGACTGAGAGTCTCATGGGCTAAATGATCTGCTTTTCAGGAAAAAACTCAGAAAGAAGGCCCAGAAGAGAAGAGTTAATGCAATGGCTACGGAGTTATGCAATGCTTTTACAGACACTTGCTGAGTACTAGCCCCTATCAAAATCAGAGGAGATGCCAGGGAATATCATGCTTACCTATGAACTATATCACAGCCAAGAGCAGACATCTTACTTAGACATACTTTCAATCCTATTCCTACTCAGAAGACCAAGCCACTGACCTTAAACGAGAATATTCACTAGCTTTGCCCTAGAGAAATTCCTGAGTTAAGCACCATTTCCTGAGATTTTAAGATCAGAAACAAGCTCAATTATTGTGATCTAGAATTGGAAATGACCTTCAAAATCTTTCTCAGATACTGTGATACTGAATACTTCCTTGCTGTATCAGATGATAATACAAAAGGAAGCTTCTTCCAGACTTCTGACTACCCTAAGCATTTCTGTTAATGTAATTCCATACCTTGCTGTGCATGCTCCCAAACTGCATGCACCCTTCTCCCTTTCTTCATAAACACACATTCTTCTCTTTTTTCCCGCCTCTCCAACACCCATACATAGCCAATGTGTCAAGACAAAAGAGATCTCTGGCAGTGTATTTTAAAAGAGTGTTAAACTGGTGGAAAGGCAAAAAGTAAAACTTTGATAAAGTAAAACTTTCCTTCGTCTAAGTTTTTAAAGATTATTTAGTTGACGACAAGAGATAGGATTTCTTCTGAGGTACAGACAGCCTCTACTCCCATTCCCTCCCACATCTACTCAGTATCCAGTATTTCATGCTGCATTAGCCCTAAGAAACATCTTTCAACAGATGTTTTGCTTTTGTATTAAATTCACATATTTTTTAGCACTATCCCCTTGAGTATGTCTACTGTAATTTTCATCATATCTTTAGGGTTTTTTTTGCAAGTATTGAAAGGTACTGAAAGAGATTCACAAATGATGAGGTGATGGTGAAGTTGGGTTTTACTTCTCTCACAAGTCTAGCAAATAAAGAGTGCCATTCTTTCAAATGTGCATCAACAGCAAAGATTGAATGTGGCATTTTCAGTATGCAAATAC